>JAYJMB010058498.1:0-72973 GCA_036873735.1 Pouteria campechiana | reverse complement strand
CCCCCCCTTCCACTACATAACTTGCTTGTAGTAGTTGCATTCAGTTCCAAATGGGTTGCTTGCAACCATTTTTCTATATTCTGATGTAAAATCAGTAGGCTTAGTTTTGCCTCTACTCTCTTTCCCACTCTTGTTTGTTGACATTTCCAAATTTCAACTTGAAACATATTAAATTAAAATAAATTGATTTTTTTCTTTCCCATCCACACTACATAGTTTCCCATGTTCCGATGTAAAATTGGTAGGCTTAGTTTTTCCTCTACTCTCTTTCCCACTCTTGTTTGCTGACATATCCAAATTTCAACTTGAAATATATCAAATCAAAATAAATTAATTTTTTTCTTTCCATCTACACTACAACATCTTTAAGACTTGAACACTTTTGAACATGCAAATCATCACAATGTATGCATTCAACAATGTCTAAAATGGACTTTAGATATTCAAAACCAATCAAGAAACATATTTACAATTATTAGAAAATAATTTATTTTTTACAATTATTTTAAAAATAATTATTTAAAAATGTAAAATAAATTAAAAAAATTATACGGTTGATTTTCTGATTATATTTTTAATGCTATGATTCTAATCACCACCACTATTAATATACCTATGAATTAACACAGCATTTATAATTTTATTTAATAAATAATTATAATTAATATTAAAATATAAAATTAAAAAAAAGTCTGATTCCATAGATTCCATATAAATCAATGCTTAAAATAGCTAAGTATATTGCATTTATCATGACCCAAACATTATTTTTTTAAAGAAATAACGTTTTAGGCTTTTCCTCCAAAATTCGTACGTCTAGAAAAAGATTTTTTTTTTTGCTATAAATCTGTATTTATCAACAAATCTTAAAATCGCGTATTCATCCTCAATCTCTACAAACCCGATAGATTTTGTTGTCAAAATCTGTATAAATCAAAACTATAATGCATTATATGATGCTAGCATTCAATTTCAAACAGAAAAAACATGAAAAATAGCAACAAATCTTCACTTGTTTACCTTGATAGCCCTCACATGTTCGGGTGAAAAAATCCCCTTTTGATCTTCAAAATAAAGTTTTTCTCATACTAAATCGCAAATGAATTTTTCATTTTTGATGTTAGAATGTAGCAAAGGGGGTTTGCAGAAGGAAAAATTGGTTTGGAGGGGGTTTCGAGACTTCATAGCGTCCGAATAGCCCCCTCGTCCGGACTGATAATATTGGTTCACTTACCAATATTACCTTCATTTCTCTCGATAAATTCTCATTTTATCTATATATTCTCGATATTATCATCAATAATATAGATATTGACGGGAATTTGACGATAATTTCGATTTGTAGTGGTAATTTTTATCGAACAATAGTTAAAATGATATTATCGATGATAATATCATTGATAATATCGATATTATGATCACTAATTATAATCCATGGTATAAGATGTGGCAAAGTTTTATTTCAACTGCCAAACCGACAAAAGCCTCATTATTTTTAGGATAAACTAATCCCCAACTAAGATGACAAACTTCTGATTGGATAATCAATATAATATTGAGTTGCTAATTTGTGCTGGGCCCACTTTTGTTGCCATAGGTAATCTATTTAGTTCATTAGGGTGTATATAACAATCATTTTGAAATTTAATGGATGTCCATTCCATGAAACAATTTCATCACTGGACATGCTAAAATGGATTGTGGATGTAACTCTAAATCATATGCATCCTGCATAGATGCCCCAATTTGTATAAGTGCCCAACATCAAATTAGAGAGAGCTGGATGACAAATTAAAATCATATGCATCCTGCATAGATGCCCCAATTTGTATAAGTGCCCAACATCAAATTAGAGAGAGCTGGCTGACAAATCTAGTTTGCCCTCCACATGTAACAATTGATTTGAGTTAGTATGAAGAATGAGCAATAACTCTTAAAAAGATAGTTAAGGTGGTTGATCAAAGAAAATAACCTCAGAAATAATAATGATACTGAATATAATCACATGCATGCCCAACCCACAAACCATATATCCCACAATTTCTTAGAAAGTATGGTAGAATTGCTTGATCAAGAGTGAACTGGCATCAATGGATTCTGTCCTTGGTGATATAGAAGCAATGTTGAAGAAATCAAATATGTCTTTTGAATAATCCAAATTCTTCAAACATCATTCACCTTAGGATAGAGGGGTCATTATTTGTAACAACCTTGCTTGGCATAATAGACTAGGTTTAACACAGGGGCAGCTCCCGTCCCTTGTACCTAGCCTTACTTCAAGGGAAGGGTTCCTCCTTAGCTATGAATTCAAGAAAGGCTGCTGATTCCTGTGTTAAACCTAGACTAGGTTTAACACAGGGGCAGCTCTAGTCCCTTGTACCTAGCCTTACTTCAAGGGAAGGGTTTCTCCTTAGCTATGAATTCGAGGATGGTTGCTGATTCCTCTCGTAAAATCTTTTTACAATCCTTCTCCCTCTTTTATACCATTTCCTCATTCCCTTTTGTGTTTTGCACCGGTATCCTAATGAACTCATAGATGATCCTCATGGCATTCTTGGACTTGATGCTTTCTCCTGGTCTCAATTTTTGTTGGCTACAGCCTCATCTTACTGTAACATTTAAGGTTCAACCTAGTTGTCCAAGTGGAGATTTAAGAACCAAAGAGTGAAGGCATCCACTCCTTCCAGATGGCATTTTCCACTAGTCGTCCTTTCCAAACCACTTCCACTTCTGGATCAAGTTTCTTATCTCTCTTCACAATTCATTAATTAGATATCCAAAGGGGCTATGAGATGGATCTCCTCATCATCTTGGTTGTAGATAGCTTTGAAACTACAGGTAACTCTCCCAGATGTAGATACATGAAATACTGGGTGGATGGGTGAAGTTGGTGGAGGCTCCAATTTATAAGCAACCTAACCAATTCACTCACAAATCCAAAAGGTCCTATAGCATCTGGGAGACAATTTGCTACAATAATGATGGGATATTGATCTTTGTCCGAATAGCCTTAGTTTCAAATAAACAGTCCCTGGTCTAATACTCCACCTCCCACCAATGTTTAATTGCTTGCTTCTTCATTCTATTTTTAGCCAATAATAGGTCATCTTTTAGTTGTTTGAGCAATGCATCTGTAGAGTTAAGCTCATCATCAATTGTTGAAATCCCATACAAATTGTACTCATACTCGAGAATCAGAGGGTGGATGACCATAAACTAGTTGGAATGAAGACATTTTAATGGCTTCATGTTGGCTGGTATTATATCATAGCTCCGACCATGGTAACCACCAAACCCATTATTTGGGTTTATAACTTGTGAAGCATCTCAAGTATGTTTCCAGGGTGCAATTCTGGACTTAGTTTGGCCATCATTTTTCAGGTGATACGCCATGTTAAATTTCAATTGGGTTCCCTGCAGGTTGAATAATTTCATCGAAAACATACTTGAAAGGATGGAGTCTCTATTAGAAATGATGGAACAAGAAATTTGATACAACTTAATTGTCGACCTTAAGGGTCTATTTTAGATGATTAACAAAACTCGTTAATGACTTAAATTAAGCTAATGGCATGTTGCTGAGATTTCTGAATTTAGAAAGAACTTCAGAACATGAAAAACCAACTTTAGATGGACGCAGAGATGTTTAGAAAGACGCTTTAGAAGTTCGAAAGTGGTATCCAGAAGTTACAAAGGGAGCATTTTGAATTCAGAGGGAAGTTTCAGGAGGTTCAGAAGGTTCAAAAGAATGTTCAGAAAGAAGAAGTTCCAGTGAGAAGAAGAAGCGTTTGAGGCTTCAAAACATCTTTAGAGCATGTTCATAAGGAATTAGAAGCTTCAACGTATGTTTAGAAGGAGGCCGAAAGCTTCAGAACATCTTCGGAGGATGCTTCAGACGATTAACAGAAGTGTAAATGTAGCCGTTGGGAATGTCAGTGTTTAGAGGAGCTTCAGAGGTTGAAAGACCAACTTCAGATGGTCTGAAGTGTATTGCAGGAACAAAGTTCAAACCGAGCTGAAATTTAGAAGATTTGAAAAGAGCTTTAGAATTTCTTAAGTTATATGCGACAACGGTAACTCAGAAGCAGTCGACCTTCAGAGGCTCTGAAGTTTAACTTCAAAGGGTCTGAAGCTGATTCACAAGGCAGTTTGCGTGAAGTGTTAAGAATGCAACTTAAAACGACTAGGAAGTTGCCAGAAATAACAATTAACGGCTACAATGGATTTGGAACTTATAAATAGAAATTCCAATGAAGAAGAAATAGACTTTTGAGTGGATCAAATGCGAATCAATTTTAATCGCTCAAGTCTCTAGAAGGTGTAATCACTCCAACGTGCTGTCAAGTTCAGAATGTTCAAAGCTTCATCAATACCATCTCAGAGGAGAACGAAAGCACTGTGAGGTCTATTGTATATCTTGTATTTGAGCTTAAATTATGTGTACATCTAGGCTTGATTAGAGGCAATTTATTTGTATACGCTTGTATATGAAAGGAGAGTTACCAGTAAGCTCTGGAAAAATCAAATTGTTTGAGTTACTGGTGAGCTTAGAGGAAACTTAGTGTGTATGAGTTTCAGGTTAACTCGTGGGAAACCAATTTATATGAGTTGCTTGTGAGCTCGATAAAACTAGCTATTTATGAGTTCTTGGTGATCTCGGGAAACCAAGGGAGATGTGATTTCATAGGGTATAGTGGAACCCAAGGTTGAAGGAACCTACCTTGGAGAGTAGAGTATATACCAATGAGGCCCGAACCACTATCATCCTTGTGTTCTTATTGTTTTTATACTTGTGTGCTTCCACTGCATTCTATTTTCTGCTCTTGCATATCCCATCTATTTTCCCCATCTCACTTGGATTCCTGTTTGGCCATACAACCTGCGTTTTGAGTGGTATCAAAGCAGGTTTGGGGTAACATTAATTTCATCCTTGTTGAATGTTTCTGCAATTGTGATAGGTATGAAGGGATGAGCTAATGGGTTGAAGTGGGTGTATTTAGTGAATCTGTCAACCGTTACCAGGATTACACTCGTCTTCTTGGAATTTGGCAGCACTTCTATGAAATCCATCGAAATGTCATACCATTGGATTTCCGATATAGGCAATGCTACAACAATCTACTTGGCTGTTGTGTAGATTACTTCATCTGATTGCATATGTGACATGCAGATATATATATTGTATTTATAAGCTTTCATCCCTTTCTGAAAGAAAGGATCTGCTATTTATTTATGATTCTTAAAGACACCCAGGTGACCCCTAACGGATAGTCATGGAAGTAAGATAGAAATTGGATTGGAGTGCATTGTTTTCTGAGATTACCATTTGTTCCTTATAAAATAGTGTCCCTTTGTATTCAGGGTAACTGTTAGGGTTCCCCTTAACCTTCTCAGCTAATTGTGGTAAATTCTGATTCTCCCTAGCCTTCTGTTTAAGCTACACTTGTAAAGGAAAGTGTGGTTGCGATACAATGGTATGATTCCATTCAAAGTGTCATGAAAGCTCATCTGCAGTTGTGTTGAGAATATCCTTTTTATACTGCACTTCAAAGTCATATCCCATTAGGTCAGCCATTTCTGCTGTTCTTGTGGCTATTTTTGGTGCAGCGTCTTGAAGTTCTTGTAGTCAATGCAAATGACCAACGTCTGCTTGAGGAGATAAGGTCTCCTTTTTTTCACTCCCAAAACCACTGCTAGTAGTTATTTCTCATAAATCAATTTGAGGTGATTTTGAGGAGATAGGAACTTACTGAAATATGCAATTGGCTGAGTTTCTTGCATCAGTACGACTCTGATACCAGTAACTGATGCATCACACTATTAGGAAGAGCATAGAAAAATCAGGTAGGCAAAAAAGGGGAGGAGAAGACATGACCTGCTTAAGATTTTTGAAGGCCAGTTGTGCTTTCAGATTACAGTGGAAGGCATGTTTTTAAGTAGCACTGTTAATAGGGCTATGGTCAATCCATAATTCCTGGAGAAGTTTCAATAATAATCTCAAATGCCCAAAAATCCTTGCAGTACTTGATGTTTCAAGGAATGCCCAATTGCAAGATACTGTTGATCCTGTGAGGGTTATCAGATCGGACACACTTTCTCCTGAAATGACATGCCCCAAGTAATGCATTTGCTGCTGGCTGAATGTGCATTTTTTTGTATTGTTGAACAGTTCATTCCTTAATATTTCAAATGCCTTCCATAATATAAGATGTAATCCTCCCATTCCCTGCTAAAATGAGAATGTCGTCAAAGAAAAGTATAAGCTTCCTAAATGAGTACTAAATACCCAATTCATCAATGCTTGGAATGTCGTTGGCATGTTTGATAAACCAAACAACACAACGAGAAACTCATAATGGCTCACGATGTGTTCAGGAGGTTGTTTTGGGAATATCTTCATCTTTCATGCAAATCTGGTGATAACCAGATCTCACATCAAGTTACGAGAATATCTTAGCAGCTTTTAATATATCAAACAACCTGTTAATGTCTGGAATTGGGAATTTATCCTTCAAAATACACAGCCTCCATTAGTTTTCCTTCTTTCTCCTTGTTTTTTTATCAATAACACCAGAACTGAGTATGGATTAGAATTGTATTGGATGAGGCTTTTGTCAAGCAGTTCCTTCACGTGTTTCTGAATTTCTGAATTTTGTAGCTAAGGATACCTGTAGGGTCTCATGGTAGTTAGGGGTTCTACTAGCTTGTTCACAATTTTATGGTCAATTCTGTACCCACTAGTTTCAATTATGAATTCTCTTCTTTAATCATGTAGGATTGCCCTTCCGCTGTCATCTTTATTAGTTGATTTAGGGAAGCCAACTGAACCTTACCTTCCTTCAACCCTTTTAAATGATAACTTTTCTCTCTTTAAAGTCTGAGTTTAAACCAATTGCATCTAACAGTACCCAGCTGATGTAAGCTTTTTAACCACTATATGCCCAATGGGATGTCTGACACTCAGTTATAGTGGGTAAACATCCACCTGGATTTTATGATTTTGAATTTCCAGCAAAGTCTTCTTGTTGATCCTTCTACATTTCATTCTATTACCATCTGCCATCAGAACAATGAATGTACTCATAGAGGCCACCAGCTACTTGAGCTTTCTCACTAACTTCAAGCTGGCAAAATTATGCATGCTACAACTATCAATTAGGATGACGACATCCCATCCACATTCATCAAATGAGGAGCAACAACTTCTGATAGCGCATTCAGAGAGATTTCTACTTTCTGTGGAATTCCTTCCTCAGTGTCACTTTCCTCTGGGTTCCTATCCATGTCGGAGACCTCCAGTTGCAAAATTTATAATTGCTGCTCGCCTGTTTTACATGTGTCCAGTCCAAACTTTCTCACAACAGTTGTAATATAGGCTCTCGTCACTTACGGCCTACATTTCTTCGCAAGTCAGTTTTTTTACCAGAATCAGTGCCATAATTGTTTTCATCCTCTTACTCCCATCTTAGGATGAGGTTCATACTCGATCATCAATGGTTTCTGGGTGTAGGCTCTTGATTTAGGTAGCCTCTTCATCTGCAATCTTTTGTCATCAATGCATTTGGCCAGTATAATCGCATTGCCCAGATTCTCAGTTCTATAAATCTTCAACTCAGCCCTCACATCATTCCTCAAATCTGCTGGTAAAACAACCCATGAGCACTTGGCCACCATTTTCATCAGGTTGGAGGTTCTCTTGAATTCTCGTGGATAATCTGTCAATCTGCTTATCTGTCTGATTTTAGGGAAGGCTTCATCATAATCCTTATGCTCAGCTGCCCCAAATCTCAACCTCATGGCCATTGAGAACTCGGGCCAATCCAAAAGCTTAGCCATTCTCTTCAGCTGTTGAATGCAGTGGATGTCTTCTCCATCAAAATGGTAGGACTCATTCTAAATAAACCCTAATTTCATTTGAAATTTAATGACTTTTGATGTACTGCTCGGCCCAAAACAGCCAGGCATTCAGGTCAACCACCATTAAGGTCAGGAAATCAATCTTTTCATGTCTTGTGGCCCATCTAGGGGGTGATCTGGGCAATTCCACACTGTTTGTTTGTGTGTCTCATCCTCAAAGTAAATTGTATGGAATTAAAGATTTTCCATTAACCCCTGATCATATCTGGAAATTAAGGATTTGAGACTTAACTGCAAGTTTTGAAGCCTCTAATCTAAGACTTGGACTTGCTGGTTGAGCCCTTGCATCTCTGGCTCAAATTTCCCAATCTTGTCAAGATTCAATATAATCTGGTCAGAGTTGACCTGTAGTACTTGAATCCTATCTTCATGTGTCCAATTCAATCCTGCCATATTCTTTTCTTCTTCTTGATTTTCAAGAACCAACTCTGATACCAGTCTGTTACAATCCAGCTGAGCTTGGGTTCAAAACAAGGGCGGTTCTGATCCCCTAGACCTAGCCTTTGAAGGAAGTTTTCCTCTTAGCTGCGAATTCAAGAAAGGTTTCTCATTTCTCTCTTAAAATCATTGTACAATCCTTCTGTATTTTATACCATTTCCTCATTCAGTTAGCTTCCTAACTACTCTTCCACCCTTTTGACAGCCTCTAACTAACATTTACAACATGCATTCAACCAAAGCCTAAAAGAACTATTCCCGTTCCCATCTGTGTTATTTACCCATATCCTAACTGACTTATAAAGGATCCTCATGGCATTGCCTGGGCTTGATGTTCTCTCTTGGCCTCGATCTTGGCTTGCTCCACCCTTGCCCTCTTGCAATGCATACATGAATCATGTTAGGCTCCATCACCTGTAAAATCATGCAAGTAGAATTTTGGACATCCATTGTTAATGGTAATTATTGTCATTAAAACAATCAAAGTAAAGGTCAACATAAACTAATCAGCATCCAGTCTAGTGACCATTCCCACATAAACTATCTTAATTGTCAGATCCATAATGAAGGGATGTGTCAATTGAAGAATTATGCTTCAGTGGCTTGTTATGATGCCCATTCTTGAGGAAGACTTACACCATCTAATGGTCAATAAAACTTCTGAATACTGCCCCTGGAATCAACTAACCCAAGGCTGGAAAGAGCATGTATACAATTTCTAGTTCCAGAATAAAGTCCATCATTGTCTTACAGTATTTGGAAGATCAACCCTCAGCTTAAACGTCTTTAAAGATGCACATTGGACTAAAGACTCATTTCACTCTTCAATCAAAAGAGATTTCTCTATTAGTGAAATGAACTAAAGGTTTGAGACAGGGTTCATATAGGTGATCCGTGAGGCACAGATTCAATGACACTGGCATCTTTTCATGGTGCCTCAGGTCACATGTCCAAACCACTCATTTAAACTCTTTGAAAAGACGGGTATATGAATGTTTGTTAAACAAAGTAACTATTTTATTACTGAAATTTTTTTCTGCATGTTCCAAAAGTCATGCAGTTCATTTTGAAAATCTTGAATACAAATGACAGTTGTCTCTCTAAATATTTTGCTGCATGTGTCAATTATAATAATCTTAACACTAGCACGTACATTTTTTTGCAGTTTCTTATGCATATCTGAGACTCAAGAGAGTAAATAAATGAAAATGTTTCATTGCAATATTATTTTTGCTCATTTCACTTGAGATGGGCTCTAGAACATTGTGCATAATCATTAGTATTTTTGAAATTGTGATTCTTCAGCTTCTTAAGCATTTATAATAGCAATATTATTAGAATCAGACCAAACCAGCCAGTCAATCGGACCGGTCAGTTGACCAGTCCAATCTAGCCCAGTTTAGTTCAGTAGTAATTTTTTTTCTAATATTATTAATAGAATAAAAGAATAAATTAAAGTAGTAAAGTATTATACAAAAGAGTTATATATTTAGATTAATATTTATGGTTTAAGTTTTTCAAAATTATGCTCTATTATTTTTTAAAATTTTGTCAAAAAAAAATAAAAAATCGGTTCAACCAATTGAATTGGCTGGTCGAACTAGTTAGACCGTGAATCGGACGCTTGACGGGTTCAACCACTGGTCCAATTCTGATAACACTACGTAATAGCAAGTGTGGTTTTGTATTTCACTTCATTCCTAATGTTTTCGTTTTAACCTCTTAACCCATTTTCGAATGAAAGATTTTTCCTCCCACTATTAACAACATGAATCCAGCTTCCCTAATTGGAAACTCACAAAGTGTCTAATCTATTTATTGGAATCTCAGCATCATACCCCTCTTTTTTCTGTGGACCCATAATTAGATAATGGGATCATATTAAGAGGGATGTTCTCAATTCAAGTTTTATGCCTATGTTTGTTGCAGGACTTCCATTTGAAGATGATATGATTATAATTACAGGACTTGAACTCCAACAGTTAGCTTCTGCAAACAATGAGGCAGAGGAGCTTCAGGCTGTAGTCATCAAAGTGCTGCGCAATGAATTGGACCTTGATGTTTTGGCTAAACCAGAAATTAATCATTTTAGAACTGAACCACCTGTCGTTGCTAATTCTGATGTAGATCATGCAATTATTAAAAAGAATGGCTTTTCAAAATATTTGAAATATACTGCTAGAAGACCAACCAATTTGGTAAGACTATTGGTCCCAAAGAAGTCATTGCATAATTGGCTACAGAAATGTGTATGTCCTATAACATAGCAGGTATTTATGTAAATACAAAGTTCATTTTCTTCTACAATTCAACTTTATGGCATGAGATGCCACTCTGATACCTTTTATATTATTGAAATGTGATTGGTATCTTGAATGGCTTGCTTCTTGTATTCACATTTGATGACAACTGCATACTTAAACATTCTTCGTGCTGGCAAATGCAAATTTTTCCTGTGTAGCATTGAGATGGTGGTTGCGAAATTCATAAAAGCTGACTAGTAAAGCCCAAAAGTCACTCCAATTACTCAAGAGTATTCTTGGAAGAGAATATAAATTGATTTTCCTGTTGTATACTTCAGCATATCAAATTTTTAATGACTTATCCAAATAGTGGATGAGATTCATTAGGTTGCCAGATTTTACAGTTAAATTATAATCAGCAAACTGTGGCAGCAACATAGTCAAAAGGCAGGCTGAAGGCTTCATGTAGTGTCAGGCTCAATCTATTTGACAATGAAGATACTTGAACAGCATTCACCAGCAAATGATTGCCCAGTTTTAGATGAAAGGTCATTAATATAGTGACTCAACATGAGGCCGCCCCCAGGTAGTGGTGTCGCCTAGTACCATCCTGTCAGTCTCCAAGACTTGATTTGTGGTTAGGGATTTCTATAGTTTTTCTTGGATTAGGGATTTGAAGTTCGTTTCCTCCATTTTTATTTTATTGAAATATGCATTTTCCTCTATAGGTTTGAGTGATGGGTTAGGGATTTTTGACGTTGATCTTTTGATTAGGGATTCAGAATTTGGAACTGGCAGTGTTATTTCAATGTAATAAACTACAGTTTTGAACTGCAATGGTTGTCCATTTGTATGATTATTTTGATTTTTTTTTTGGAATATCCCTTATTTTTTTTATTCCAAGTTCATTTCTATTGTAGTCTTGTCAGATAGGTTTTTGAAGTTCAGTTTGCATAAATTTTTATAGTTGTTTGCATATTTGCTTTAGTTTCTTTGCATAGGTGTTTCTGCCTCAAGAACATTCAGATTCTGTTTCTTATCCATCCGTAGCTGGTAAAGAGGCTGCTATCTAGTGAGGCCAGGTTTTGCAGGGAATGATTTGAAGGAACATTCAGATGGATTTCTGGTAAGGCTCTCTATTCTATACCCTTAGCAATGTTATCCTATCAATGACTCAAAATAGAAGCACCTATAGTAAAGAGAGCTGAGGAGCCACATAAAGAACTTCAAATTCGTGGTCAGAAAGTATTGCAGAGGAAGAAGATGATGGTGGCAAGTAAGGATGAGAGCCATATCTATGTTGTTTTTTCCTCCGATTAAAATGGGACTTCAAGGAAATAGCTGTGATAATGGCATTTGAGCCGAAGATAATGCTCACAATTCAGAATACAATATGGAATTCAGTTTGTTTATGTAGGTAGACTGGGAAGCAATCTGCTAATCTGAATGAAAATTTTAGATTTATATTTTGCTTGCCTATAGATATTACCTTTGCCTGGAATTTTGAAACTTAAGGTTTTTGTGAAGTAATTTTTTTTTCGTTTCAAGTTGGATGTCAACCTAGAATTAAATCTGAAAATATAGCTTGGAATAGAGCACTTGGTTGCTGAAATTCTGACGTTTACTTTCTTATACCTACTATAACAGCCACTCGGACAATTATATTCTCTACCCCCAGATTAACTGCTTCTTCATATTGCCCAACGAAATTCTACCATTCAACAACCATTCACAAGATATTAGCATTGAGCATCAACATTCAGGCACACTGTGATAGAGATTAAGCATGTTTGGCTTGATTTTCATCAAACTACGACAATATAGCAATGGGAGGAACCACCTCAAAATATTCTTCTATGTAAATTATTCGTAAATGGACAGTGCAACCCTGCAAGCATCTAAAAAGTAAAACGCTGCAAAATCATCACGTGTACAGTCAAACAATCTGTTCTTTACATATAAATCTAAATTTAGCAAAACAGATGTTACTCCTAGCAATGCTTTAAAAAAGAGTAAGTTAACGAGTAAGAAAGTGCTGCAATAATGATTCACAAGAACTGCCATTCACCGACAACATTCAACCACACAATTCATCTCCCCATCTTATACAGCCACCAGGGCCATAGATCTAGATATAGCAACACAATAACAATTAATTCCCAATCTGAAACCATCTCACCATTGGAAACCATACACGAAACAAAATATAGAACGCACTATTGGAAACATTCTCCAATTGGAATTTATTCCAATTACAAAGAACGGTATTAGAAACTATCTTCCTTGAAAACAATTCACAGCAAACTATGATAAGTTACATGAACGATTTTATCTCGTCTTCAAAGTACTATTGAGCACCTCTTCATTCTAACTGATTTCCAACAAAAACAATCACAAAGACATAAGTCAATCCTTCTCAGTTATAAGGCAGAAGTCATTTTAACCCATTTATAAATTCCATTTCACTTGTGCAACCCTTTCAGCAAACCATCTCAGTTACACGAATCACGTTTATAGTAACAACCCCTAGCAGGTCCCAGCTACTATTTCTACCTATGCGTGGATGCCAACTCATGGGTTTGTTGCACACTTCTTTGGATATAAAATAAGAGAAAGCTGCCAAACGGCTGACTTCATTAAAAGGGCACCAACGCGGCATGCATTTACATCTCTACCTGTACTGTAAATAGGAGTACTTGCTCCAATTTCCAAAGAATAGAAAGAAATCTAACAGTAAGTCTTGTGTGAAAGAAAGAGGAGAGAAAAAAAGATGAGATACAAAAAAGAAGTGTACCACAACTGCCTTTAAGTAGTTCTTATGCAAATTCATTTATAGTAGGTCTTCCAAGTATAATATATACAGCAGTCATATTAATAGGTCACTCAATCAATATAATAATTTTACATACCATGAGCCCTCTATACTATTTGATTAGGGAAAGATAAATAGGTTTATATTCCTTATATAGTTGATTCAATGAGCCACTAAAGATTAGTGTTTTGGCTCCTCTAACTCGATCAATTAATCACATAGTTAATGCTTCTGCATTTTAATTACTTTCATCATTATAATTTCATTTTCTAATACCAAAGTACACTATTGTATGTGTATTTCTAACTATACAAGTAGTAGAAGTAATTTTCATTGGAATTACTAACACTAATTGAGTATGTGTATTTCATTTTTTTTCTTCTACTAAGATATGAGAAATGTTTATTGTGTTTTTAGCAAAAGATGAAAAATTATTATAATAATTTGATTTTTGTTAGATTCCTAAGCATATGTAAAAGATAAGCATCAACTTTGCCGGAGTAATAGTAAAAGTATTATACGTCGTTGTTTTCAAATTGAGGAAGAAATTTTTATTGTTACTCAACAAAATAATGAAGTGCCTAAATCAATTATAAAATCTTTTTCATGCCCAACTAAGGAAGAATGAAAAAGATAATGGATATAGAGATGAGGTCTATTAAAATAAATCAAATCTAAGACTTGGTTGATCTTCTACCAAGGTCAAAGTAAATGAGAATAAAATAAGCTAGTTCTTAAGATTAAGCACAAGATGCATGGATTTATGAAGAAAAATAAGACTCACTTAGTGGCAAAAGTTTATATATACTAAAAGACTACATATTATTAGGAAACATTCTTACAAGTAGTAAAGTTTAAACAATTCACCTTATTTTTGTGATTATTGCACATTTAGATTTAGAATTGTATCAAATATACACTAAAATAATTCTTCTCAATAGAGAATTAGCTGAAAAGATATACATAGAACAACATATAGGGTTTGTAAAGAAGGGTCAAAAGAATAAAATGTACAGGCTCTAATGATTAATATAGAGTCTATTATAGTCATCCAAACTCCAATGATTAATATAGAGTCTATTATAGTCATCCAAACACTAGTATATGAGATTTTATCAAGCTATAATTTATTATGAATCTACAATAATTAATGAAGATTACTACGTTTATCTTAAATGATTGAAAGATAATTTTGCAATTCTCTCTTTATATGGATGATATCTTGCTCACAGGAAATGATGAGAATTTATTATCTCATTAAAAAATGGTTTTCTTTTGATTTTGAAATGAAGGTCATGGGTAAGACAGTATACATTCTCGAAGTTAAAATCTAGAGAAATTATCCAAAGAAACATTTTAGTTTTTCACAAGAATCGTATATTACAAAATTCTTGAATAATTTTAATGCCCAAAATTGAAAACTCATTAACAATTATGTAATAGAAAGCAAGGGTATGAGCTTAAGACTCTAAAAGAAACCAAAGAAATGAATTATATCATTTGTTCTAATGTAGTTGGAAACTTGATACACGCTATAATATATACTCACCTTAAAATTTTTAGTCCTTAGGTTTGACAAGTTGTTATTAGTTCAATCTTATAGGAGGACATTGTAAGGCTATCAAGAGGATCTTCAAATATCTAAAAGGTATGGCAAACTATTTGATTTAATGTTAAGGATATAATTTACACCTAATGGATTACTTAGATGCATATTAGAAAGGAGACTTATATCAACGTAAATCAACCTCTAGATATGCACTCTTACTCAGTAATGACCCCATATTGTAGAGTAACAAAAGACAATATGTACAATATTATCAATGATGGAAGCCAAATTTATAACATGTGTTAACTATGATGTAAATGGTTGTTTTACTTAAGAGATTTTTTTAACATTTGGCAATAATTGAGGATACTTATGAGTTACTATTGATTAATTATAATAGTTAGGTAACTATTATATATACTAACAATACCACGTATCATTGCTGAATCAAACATATCAACATCAAATACCATTTCATAAAAAAATGTTGAGTACAAAAGGAAGTGCTTCTAAAATATATATTTATGCATCAATTGGTTATTGATCCCCTCACAAAACCCATTACCCATTGATAGAGATACAGTCTTATCACATATTATATTTTAAAGCAGATATATATTGTAATGTATTTTTAATTATTTAAATTCCCATTTTCTTATGCTTTGTGTAGATACAATTAGTGAAAATATTTTTTTTCCTTTTCCACTTATACATTACATGAGAACCTAATATGATAGCATACATAGTGTAAAAGTATGTTAAGCCTATTTGAAATTAGTCCTCTTATATGGGTAATTGCTTTTGATATGTAGGATCGACTCTTAATTGAATGAAATGCACATCTTTACTTTTCGATGATGACCAAGGCTAATAAAATCATTATTAAGGCACTGAGAAGTTTAATTAAGTTGTATGCTAGAATGAGAAGAATACTGATAATCTACATAATATCCAAGAGTTTGAAAGGATTAACAAGGTCAAGCAAATATAGAGACGATATTGAAAGAAGGATCATAAGCTTGAAAATCAAGTTTATCAACTTTTTGGGAGGTCAATTAGTGAATTTTAATAGGTCAGTTTATTGAGCATGTCTACTGAGAACTTAGTAGATAACTCAATCTACTGAAATGTGTCTACTAACCTTTTAGAGACTATACAAAATTTTCCAACCAACCTTAGTAGGTAAGTTAGTCTACTGAGGTATATCTACTAATGACTTTAATGGGTAACCTTCCAAAGACAACACTTTAAAGAATGATGAATCAATAAATTGGTTCAATATGCCAATGTTTCTACTAAGGACCTAAGTGGGTAGCTCAATCTATTGAGGTGTGTTGTTCAAGCTTTTAGAGAATACATTTCCAACAATGCAAGATTAGTATATTAGTTTAGTACACTAGCATGTCCACCAAAGACCTTAGTAGGTAGCTTGGTATACTAAGGGTATCTACCAAAGTATTTAAGAAACTAGCCATTACTTAATGAGGTTTTCTTAGTGTACTCATGTATCTTGTAAAAGATCAGTAGGTAGGCTTAATCTATTGAACTACCTACTGACAATTCAAGAATGAAGTAATGGTTGAAAATTTTCAAACATTGAAGAGCATTTAATATTTTCACCTGCCCTCCAATGGTTTGATTTCATTGTTAGACTATAAAAAAAGTGATAATCATCAGTTTGGAAGTTTATGAGGTTTAATTTTCTCAACTAATATGAGTGATAGTATTCAATCCATTTTTTTGAAGCTCTCAAGTGTAAAAATCTTCCAAGTGCTTTAAAGACATCTTTTTCAACACTCTTGGAAAGCTTCCCTATGTTCAATATTCTAATTGTATAATATTTAATTCTTCATAATTTTTTCAATTGCATTGTGGTTCCTTGGAGTGGTATTGAAGATCACTTTCCAGGAAAGCAAAATATAATATTATGACTAACAAAATATAGATTTATGTGCTTTTGCCCATTATTTCATGCATTTGTATAAGCGCCTAAAGCTAAATCTAGAAGATTGTTGACTACAATATTGTATTGTATTTGTGCAACTAGTGAAACTTAAACCAAAGGAGTTTACTTTGGAAGAGTTAAGTAGGTACTAAATTGGGACAAACTTTGGAAGAGTGCAATAGGTACTAAATTGGGACTAACTACTATACATCATTGAGTCCTTTGATTTTCAACTTTTTCTTTATGCTTGTGCGTTATTCTTTTGGTGTGTGAATTTATTTTAAAAGGATTTAATCCTATAAGAGTTGGTCCCTTATAGATGGTAGCTGAAGAGGTGTGTTGAATTGAGTTTCTAAAAATTTTGGTCAAACGAAATAGTTTATGCTAAGAAAAGATTGAAAATATCACGCAACATAATTAACAAGCAATTTTATAGTGGTTCAGCCTAAGCTAGGATCTTACTCCACTCTCTAAGCTAATCTTCTTTACTATCTTAGGTTCTACTAACACAATCCAAATAATAGCAAGTTGATTTTCTTGAGCTCACCAACGAACTCTTACAATCAATACAAGTTTCACTACTTGCAAAAACTTATCCCAATATTTCAAACCCTTGATTACAAGAACAATGAAAGTAATAAAGAACTTATACAAGTAAAATACCTCTTCCTTAAGCAAATATTTACATAATTAAAAAACAAGAAAATAGATAATTTATCAATGAAGATCAGATAGTTCAAACTCTTAAAAGTTTGATGAGGATATTGCTTTGAACTTTGGTTCAGAGTGTAGCACAAAAGGAGTTGAAACTTTGTTGGAAGAAAACTTTTTGATCTTGTGTAAATGCACATGTAAGCTTTTGAATGTCTAACTCTTGCTTTCAACTTCTTAATCTTCTATTTATAGGCTTTGGAAGAGATTAGAGACATTATAATTGCTTTTCTTGAGGATTTAACCATTTTAGATAACTTGTAATCCACTCAATCCAAGAAGCAGCAAGTGAGGTCTTTAGAGCTTTGAAGGATGGGTTAGCATTGTTAGTGACCTTTGCAGCATTAAATTTCAAACTTTTGAAAGTCCATCCTCCTTCCTTTGAAGGTTGCCCAGAGAGGGAAGCTTCATCTAAAGAGGTTTTAAGACCTCTAAAACTCAAGGTTGATTCCTTTCAAGTCAAGTTCCCTTTGAAGACTGATGAACCCAACTACCAACAACAGCTAGTTTTTTATGCCTTTAAAGCTTTATTCTTCCTCTAAAGGATCCTCTGAAAATTATCTTAAGTCTAAATCTATTTCCAAAAGACATTTAAGGCCTATGAAATTTGGATTCTTTCCTCTAAAGATTCCTCTGAAATAGTTTTGTACTTGACTTGATTTTAGACACTACATATGTCACACCCCGGCCCCAAGAATAACATAATTAACTATCATTTTAATATCCAGGAGTGAATCTCCCAAGATCTATCGCATGAGAGATGAAGCATAAATATGAAAGCTACTACAATAGTTCATTATTAAAAAAAATATTACAATACAATCCACAAAACACAATCCTTCAACATAAACAACATTTATTTTTAACATCACTCTCATAGCAGCATTTTACCACATCTATCCCCACACCATTATTAATGTCCTCCATGAACAACATTCTCTGTAAAATAATTTTGAGGTGAGTTACAACAACTTAGTAAGTAAAGTAGATGTAACTAGCACATGTAATAAAAATACCGATCACATCACAATACACATCATAAATTGTCTGGTTTGACCAACCACAACATCAATCTAGGGAAGTACATCTCATCCCTTTATGCTGCTCATTCAAACTTCTTTATTCGACAATCATCTCGTCATTAATGCATTAGATTATGTCCTGACTGGTTTAGTGAATCTCATTATTATATCTATCCACTCAAACCTCATTATCAAACACATCAACATTTCAGATCATATCCTAACTGGTTTAGTGGATCACAATATCACATCTGTCTACTCAACCTCATGATTTTACCACTATTTGGCTAATCTAATCCTTCCATTAGATCCAGAATATCTAAAAACCTTAAGATTAATTATTTGATCATCCATATTAGAGATTGTGGGGTCCATAAATCAATAAAACAAGATTAATCATTCAACTTCACATGATTTGGCTATCTTTTGACCAATCTGACCCTTCTGTTAGGTATAGAATGTTCAAAAACCTCAAGATTGACTACCTGATCATCCAGATCGGATATCGTGGGGTTAATAAATCAATAAAATAAATCTAACCATTCATTTTCACATAATTTGGTCACCTTTTAGACAATCTTACCCTTTCATTGAATCCAAAATATCCAAAAACCTTAAAATCGACTACTTTATCACCTAATTTAGAGATCGTGGGGTCCATGAATCAATAAAACAAATTTAACCATTCAATTTCTCATGATTTGGTCACATTCTGGACAAATTGACTCTTTCATTGAATTCAAAACGTCTAAAACTCCAAAATCGACTACATAATCACCCATATCGAAGATCAAATGGTCTGAAAACATTAAAATAATTCTGGTTATCCGTATGCATACTAGACCAGCAAAGCTTGGGTTTGAGCTTCTACCTAGGCTTGGGTTTGGGCTTGATAGGCCAAAAATTCTAGGTACCTTTAGCAATGACATCTTGTTGTTGCAAAAGGTATAAAAACCAATTTATTTAGAAAATCTGATTTTTCTGAATATTCTTTTAATTTTCAATCTCTGGAAATTAATTCCTAAGGTGAAAATGAGATGCACTGGTTATTCTATAGGCCAACATGTAATCTATGATCCAAAAATTCTAGACTTATTGATTTTTCTAATTTTTACATTTCATCAAATTTAACCAAGTAAATAGATTCATTTCAATCTGAAATTTTTACCATAGGCTAATATCAACGTTTAGAATACATCCAAAAGTTTAGATCTTAAAAATGATAATCACAACAAAAGCCCATTTTTAATATTTACATCGTTGACTTGTGCACAGGGATTTTTTTTGGATTTTTTTATTTACTTTATGAAAACTTTTCTTTTGTCAATAACTCCTCATATTTACAACATTTCAATAACCTGAGCCATAGGGTGTACTCTATACAGTGAGATCTTTAATTCAAGCCCAATATTCAATATGTAATTTTGACAACTATAGAATTTTAAAAAAATCTATTTTCGATGTTCATGAATTTTTGTTAATAATTTAACAGTCATTTCATATCCAATTTTCACAAAATTCATATGGCATGTGAATTCACAAAAACTAAACGTAATCAACAGATCCAATCATCAAAATAATATGCATATTAATCAGAATAATTTTATTTTCAAAATTAATGAAAATGAATATTATATTCTTTAATTCCAGTACACCCACGGAACATACATAATGCATTCATCTCAGCTAAAAACACAATTTATAATCATCTAATTAGTGATCCAAACCAGTATAATTATTACATAGATAAAATAAATATATCTAAATCACTTACCTGACCGAAGATTTATGGACAAAAACAGAAAATAGAGTCTCCCCCTTTCTTCTTTTTCTCCTTCTCTTTCTTTCTCCCTCTCTTCTCTGGCAGCGATGATCTCTTTCTCTTGCTCCCTTATTTCTCTTTGATAGATTTATACTAGGTGGGGGTACAATCATACTCATCGAAACTTGCTGATGCATGTGCATGCTAACCAACAATCATACACACATTATTAATATTTAAAAATGGCTACACACACACCAACAAAATAATGTTGCCGACACTAGCCCATGACATGGGTTATTACATTCTCCTCACCTTACAAAAGTTTCATCCCCGAAACTTGCAATACATTAAAGAAAAGACAAATCAGGGTAAAGTTGATGCTTGTCTTCCTTAAGTTCCAATGTGACTTCTTTTTCTCTATGTTTGCTCCACTGAACTAAGACATGTCTTATTATCCCCCCTCTTAATTATTTTCCATGAACATTGAGTATCTAGACTATTCATTCTTAATATGTCAAGTCCTCCTCAAACTAAAACTTCTCAATACGTGGCACATGGAAAGGATCTACTATATATTTCTTCAACTGTGAGATCTGGAATACATTGTGAACTCTGGATAATGAAGGTGGTAAAGCCAACCGGTATGCAACTCCACCAATTGATTCCAAAATCTCGAACAGCCCAATAAATTGAGGACTTAGTTTTCCCTTCATTCCAAACCTCATAACTCCATGGATGGGTGAGACCTTTAAAAATATATGCTCTCTAACTATAAATTGAAGATCTTAATGCCTCCCATCAGCATATTTTTTCTGTCTATCCTGGGCACCTTCAAGATGCTTCTTTATCAACCTAACTTTCTCCGTCACCTTCTATATTATTTTAGGTGCTAGCAAGTTTCGCTTGCCAACCTCTTCCTAATACAATGATGTATAACACTTCTTGCCATATAATGCCTCAAATGGAGCCATGCTAATACTTACTTGATAACTATTATTATAGGCAAACTCCACTAATTGTAAATGATGATCCCACAAACTTTTGCTAAAACACAGGCTGGTAACATGTCCTCTAGTACTTGGATCATCCTTTCAGATTAACTATTTGTCTAAGGATGATATGCGGAGCTCAAGTGCAATTCTGTACCCATTGCCTTCCGCATACTTTGCTAGAACTCTGAGATAAACAGATGATCTTTATCCCATACAATTGAGACAAGTACACCATGAAGCCTAACAATCTCCCGAATATACAATTCAGCCATTTGATCTGCATTGGACGTCATCCGATATGACAAGAAATGAGCTATCTTGGTAAGTAGATCCATAATAACTCAGATTGCATCACAACATGCCTAAGTTTGAGGCAAGGTAGTCATAAAATCCATTGTGATACGATCCCACTTCCATTCTGGCATCTTAAGTGGTTATAATAAACCTGCTGGCCTCTGATAATCAACTTTAACTTGCTAACACACTAGACATTGAGCCACAAACTAAGCAATTTTTTTTCTTCATATTGTTTCACTAAAAGCTTCCTCTAAAGTCTCTATACATCTTAGTACTACTTGGATGTATGAAAACCCTTGATTGATGTGCCTCTTCTAGGATCTCTCTTTGGAGACTTTACACACTAGGTACCACCAATCTATTACGAAATAATAGAATACCTTAGGTCCATATTGAAACTCAGTTTGCTCTCCTCAGTCTAGTTTGTTGCAAACCTCTCAAACAAACAGATCCTGCTTTTGAGGTACCTTAATTCGATCAATAAGAGTAGGCTTAATTTGCAAAGCACTTAACCGTCTCACTTCTTTTAGGGGCAACACTTCAAGTTGTAATCCTTCCATCTAGCGGACCAATTGCATCTTATTTATAACTTGTGCTGCAACTCCTGCATGGGAATTACGACTTAAAGCATCTACCACTACATTAGCTTTACCAGGATGATAATGAATGGTGATGTCATAATCCTTTAACAGCTCCCACCATTTCCTTTGCATGAGATTCATCTCTTTCTGGGAGAAAATATACTTTAGACATTTGTGATTTGTGAAAATTTTGGGCTTCTCACCATATAGGTAATGTGGCCAAATCTTCAAAGCAAACACGACTATTGCAAGCTCCAAGTCTTGCGTAGGATGGCTTCAATTGACATGAAATGTGTGCTATTACTCTATCATGCTGCGTAAGAACACACCCAAGTCCTTTCTTGGAGGTATCACTATAAACTACAAAATTACCTCTGCTATCTAGTAAAGCCAATGCCAGAGTTGTGGTTAATCGGTTCTTCAACTCGTGGAAACTCTTCCACATTTATCTGTCCATACAAACTTCATATTTTTATGTGTCAATCATGTCATAGGCACCATGATAGAAGAGAAATCACTATAAACCACAAAGTTACCTCTGCTATCTAGTAAAGCCAATGCCAGAGTTGTGGTTAATCGGTTCTTCAACTCTTGGAAAATCTTCTCATATTCATTTGTCCACACAAACTTTGTATTTTTGTGTATCAATTGTGTCATGGGCATTGCGATAGAGGAAACATTTTTCATGAACTGTCTATAGTAACCTACCATCTCCAGGAAACTACAGACCTCGGTTATAGTAGTAGGCCTCTCCCAATTCACCATTGCTTCAATCTTCCGTGGGTCTACAGAAACCCCTTTACCACTGATTATGTGTCCAAGGAAAGAGGCTTTCTAGCCAAAACTCACACTTTTTCAACTTACCATACGACTTTTCCTTTCTTAGAATATGAAGCAGATCTCTTAACTGCTCTGCATGCTCTTCTCTACTCTTGAAATATACCAAGATATTATCAATGAATACGACCACGCACTTGTCTAAGAATTGATGGAATACCCAGTTCATTAAATCCATGAAAGTCGCTAGAGTATCTGTCAGTCTGAAACACATCACTAGGAATTCATAATGACCATACCAAGTGCGAAAAGTAGTTTTCGGTATGTCTTCACCCTTGACTTTCAACTAATGATAGCCAGATCGAAGATCAATTTTTGAAAAGATAGTCAATCCTTGAAATTGGTCGGATAAATCATCGATGCGCGGTAGAGGGTATTTATTTTTAACAGCCACCTTGTTCAGTTCCATGTAGTCTATGCATAGTCTAAGACTACCATCTTTCTTTCTGACAAAAAGAACTGGTGCTCCCCAAGATGACATACTAGGGCCAATAAACCCTAGGTCAAGTAATTCGTGCAACTCTTCTTTTAGTTCCCTCAACTCCGGTGGAGCCATGCGATATGGTGCCTTGGAGATTGGATTTATCCTAGGGACTAAATCACTAGTCAATTCAATCTCCCTATCAAGAGGTAATCTAGGCAACTTATTTGGGAAGACATCAAAAAATTCCCGTGCCACAAGAATATCTTCAACCCTTAGTTCTTTCCCATCAACTGATATAGCTGCCACCAGAAAATATTGTTGTCCTTATCTCAACATCTTTACTACGTGAAGAGCTAACATTAAGTGAGACACCTTTCTTTGATTTCCTTCGAAGAAAAATTCAACTTGATCTGCTGAAC
This sequence comes from Pouteria campechiana, assembly GCA_036873735.1. Lineage (NCBI taxonomy): Eukaryota > Viridiplantae > Streptophyta > Magnoliopsida > Ericales > Sapotaceae > Pouteria > Pouteria campechiana. Next base: position 49,021 of record JAYJMB010058498.1, on the reverse strand, counting down.
GGATCTTAATCTTCCTCTCTTGGTAGTTAATACTGACTACCCATATGCTCATCCAGTCCATGCCTAAGATAACATTTAAATCTTTCATAAGCATAACTACTAGATTAGTAGACATCACTACCCCTCCTATCTCAATAGAACAAGATAAATGGATATGATTTGTGACCAAGCTATCACCCATAAGTGATACAACTAACAAATCATCAACCATCTTTCGAGAATACAAAGCATGATCTCAAACAAACTCAGATGCTACAAAAGATTTATCTGCTCCAGTATCAAACAAAGCACGACAATAATGTCCATAAAGTCGGATGATACCTGTTACTGCGCCTGCTGGAGCCTGAGATTGCTCTAGTGCTAGGGCAAAGACTTGAGTGGTCTGCTGAGCACCTCACTGCTGTGGTGCTATTGCTCTGCCTGTCGCTCTAGTCTGTTAATGCTGTCGTGGCTGCTGTTGCTGCCATTGGTCGAAGGGGATTGACATTCCCTAGAGTAATGATCAACCCCTCTAAAATGATAACAAACAACACCAACTGCACACTCCTTGGCTTGATGACTCATCTAGCCGCATTTGAAATAAGCATCCCATCGAAAAGTGCACTGTCCAAAGTGAAGCCTTTTGCATTTATCGCACTTCTTGCAAGGTTTGCTTCCTTTCCTGAACTTGGATCCTTTAGATTTAGATCCTTGTTTAGAATACTGCACTTCCTGCCTCTTAGTCGATGGTTCCCTCTATCTGGGGAATTCTTGCATTTCCCAAGAATGCCCATTATCTCTTTCCAGTCCTTCTCAACAAGCATAGCATAGTCTACCATCTATACATATGTCTGACATTTGAAAAGTTTAACTTTGGCCTTGATGCTTGCTACCAGACAATCCTTGAACCTTCGCCATTTAACGTCCTCATTGACAGCAATTTTAGGGATAAACAGAAGTAATGCAAAAAATTGTATCTCATATTAGGCCACTGACATCGACCCCTGCCTCAGCTCAAAAATTTTTGGGCTTTTTTGGCCCAAAGACTTGAAGGAAAATATTTTGCTACTCCCAGCATCAATGAGCATCATCTATTAGCTGAAAACCTCAAAGGTGGACTCTTTGTGCTTCTTCACAGTTGAGGAAATCAAATACCTTACTCATAGAGTGAAGCCAATTTTTAGTTATAAGGTTATTTTCCCCAGCAAGATTTGGAGGGTTTAAGTGGTGAAAAGGCAAATCCTTCCAAGTACTGATCTTTTTGAAGGGTAGCTTATAACGCATTCCCTTTCCTACAAACCGAGACTCCATAGTTTAGTCTGGCTGCCTCTCTATAGTCCTTTCTTATCTATTTGCTGGAACTTGCTCTAACTGCTCTTCTTGACGCCCTGCACCAGTTCCTTCTCTGGCAACCTCATTTCTCTATTCTGATGGTTTGGTCCTCTGCCCCTAATCTGGCTGATGATCATCTCGTGGTGCTCCCTCTTTTTATCCCTTAACCTGGGTACCATGCATCTGCCTAGTCTACTGAGTCAGTGGAGCGGGGGACCTAGCCGCGATAGTCTGAGGCTAATCTATACCTAGCCTCGTATTAAGCTATTGAAACTGGGCCATTATCTCTTGCCTGAGCATTATCAATTCTTCTTGTTGAATATTCACCCTTTCTGTCAAGGTTGCCAAGGTAGGCCTCTTTTCTGCTTCTCGATTGACCCTCGACCTTGGCTTCTATTAGTAGGACAACCCCGAATCATTCCTGCTCCATCCCATGTTAGTTGATTCGACACAAAACCTCCTTCTCATGCATTCTCAACAGGGTTCACACTACAAGAAAATACAATAAATATTTCAACATATATTGCAAACAAGACTATTTATCATCTAATCTTTTCACAATCAAAATCTCTATTTTTATCATGGAGAATCCCTAATTCACGCATCTATCTAAAGTACCCATACGTACTCCAATCTCTTTTATTTGAGTTTTAAGTCCTTTCATGCATTATGTGTATCTTTAATTCAAGTGCAAATCATTTCCAAATCTAGGAGTGAATCTCCCAAGATTTATCACATGAGAGATGAAGCATAACAATAAAAGCAACCATAATAGTTCATTATTAAAATACATATTACAATACAATCCGCAAAACACAATCCTTCAACATTAAATGGAAAATACAAAATTTATTTTTAACATCCCGCTCATAGCAACATTTTGCCACATCTATCCCCACACCATGATTAATATTCTCCATGAACAACATTCTATGTAAAATAATTTTGGGGTGAGTTACAACAACTTAGTACGTAAAGTAGATGTAATTAGTACATGTGATAAAAAAGATTAATCATATCACAATACAAATCATAAACTATCTGGTATGATCGACCATAACATCATTCTAGTAAAGTATATCTCATCCCTTTATATTGCTTATTTAAACCTCTTTATTTAACCATCATCTCGTCAAATTAATGCCTTAAATCATGTCTTGATTGGTTTAGTGGATATTATCATCATATCTATCCACTCAAACCTTATGATCTAATCATCATCAAACACATTAACATCTTAGATCATATCCTGACTAGTTTAGTGGACCATAATGTCACATGTATCCACTCAACCTCATGATCTGACTACTATTTGGACAATCTGACCCTTCCATTGGATCCAGAACATCCAAAAATCTTATGATCAACTATCTGATCATCTAGATTAGAGATCTTGTGATCCATAAATCAATAAAACAAATTTGATCATTCAAGTTCACATGATTTGACTGTCTTTCGAATAGTTTGACCCTTCCATTAGGTCGAGAATGTTTAAAAATCTCAAAATTGACTACCTGGTCATCTAAATCGGATATCGTATGGTCCATAAATTAATAAAACAAATCTGATAATTCATTTTCATATGATCTAGTTACCTTTTGGATAATCTGACCCTTACATTAGATCCAGAACATCTAAAAACTTTAAAATCGACTACCTGATCACTTAATTTGGAGATTGCGGGGTCCATGAATTAGCAAAACAAATCTAACCATTCAATTTCTCATGATCTAGTCACCTTCTGGACAATCTGACTCTTTCATTGAATTTAGAATGTCTAAAAAGTCAAAAATTGACTACTTGATCATCCATATTGGAGATAAAATGGTCCGAAAATATCAAAATGATTCTTGCTATTTGTATGCATACCAAACCAACAAGGCTTAGGTCTAAGCTTCTGCCCGGGCTTGGGTCTGGGCTTGACAGCCCAAAAATTACAGGCACCTTTAGCAACAAAAATGACATATTTTTGTTATAAAAGGTGTAAAAACTAATTTATTTAGAAAATCTGATTTTTCTCAATATTATTCCAATTTCCAATCTCTGAAAATTAATTCTGAAGGTGACAATGAGATGAACTATTCATCCTATAGGTCAACTGTAATCTATGGTCCAAAAATTCTAAATTTATTGATTTTTCTAATTTTCACATTTTATCAAATTTAACCAACTAAATAAATTCATTTCAACCCAAAATTTCTACCATAGGTTAATATCAATGTTTAGAATACATCAAAAGGTTCAGATCTTAAAAATGATAATCACAACAAAAACTCATTTTTAATCTTTACGTCAATGACTTGTGCACAAGGATTTTTTTTATTTACTTTATGAAAAATTTTCTTCTATCAATAACTCCTCATAGTGACAACATTTCAAGAATCCGAGCCATAGGATGTACTCTATACAATGAGACCTTTAATTCAAGCCCAATATTCAATATGTAGTTTTGACAACCATAGAATTTTAAAAAAATTATTTTCAATGTTCATGATTTTTTTAATAATTTAATAGTTATTTCATATCCGATTTTCACAAAATTCATATGGCATATGAATTCACAAAAACTAAACATAATCAACATATCCGATCATCAAAATAATATACATATTATTCAAAATAATTTTATTTTCAAAATCAATGAAAATGAATATTATATTCTTTAATTCCGGTACACCCACGTAACATGCATAATAAATTCATCTCAGCTAAAAATATAGTTTATAATCATCTAATTAGTGATCCAAACTAGTATAATTATCACATAAAATAAATACATCTAAATCACTTAACTGAAGATTTGTTGGAAAAATGGAAAATAGGGTCTCCCCCTTTCATCTTTTTTTCCTTCTCTCTCTTTTTCCCTCTCTTCTCTAGCAGTGATGATCTCTTTCTCTCGCTCCCTTATTTTTCTTTAATAGATTTATACAAGGTGGTGGTGCAATCATACTCATTGGAACTTGTTGATGCATGTGCATGCTAACCACCAATCATACACACATTATTAGTATTTAAAAATGACTACGCACACACCAACTATTGAACACACTATTTTAAATAGCTTAATTTTGATAATAAATATTCTTAACTAAGTATGTTTTGATGATGAGAAAAGACATGAGTGAAACATTGAGATACTAACCATTTGTTCTAAAGCATATTGCAGAAATATTATCCCTTACTTAACTTGAGAATAAACTTTATGATGAACAAAGGAAGAAACTAAGTAAATGCTCACAAAAAATAAGTATATAAGTTACATATTACTTAAAACAAGAAAACAAAAATCTTAAAGTCTTCAAGGACACTTCAGAGTCAAAATTCATCCCTTTGGTGCACAAAGTCTCACTTCTGAGTCAACCAAATTATAGTTAAAGTCAATAGAAAAGCCTTCGAAGACACAATGGTATGCTTTGGAGTCATCATAGCATGCTTTGGAGTCAACAGAAAAGCCTTCGGAGTCGTCATGGTATGCTTGGGAACCAACGAGAAAGCCTTTGGAGTTGTCATGATATACTTAAGAATCATCAAGTATACTTCGGAGTATATAAAACACCTTTAGAGTCAACAAGACATGCTTGAAAGTTTTCAAGCATACTTCGGAGTTAATCAGACATACTTTAGAGTTCATCAGACACACTTTGGAGTTAATCAAGACAGACTTTAGAGTTAACCAAAATTGCTTTGGAATTATGGAGATACACTTCAGAGTTTATCAGAAACGCTTCAGAGACATTAAGATACGCTGCGGAGTCAACAAATATACTTTGGAGTTAGCAAGCAAACTTCAGAGTTGTCAAACCTTACTTTGGAAGTCATCCTTTCTAAAGCATCAAAGATTTGGAGAATCCAAACTCTTCTCTACAAAGAACTATCACAAATAGAAAGGTTTACCACCATTTTGGAGAATCTAAAGAGAACAATTTATAGCATCCAAAAACATTTAAAGAGAATATCTATTCACATGCCACTTCAGAGGAACTGAAGAAGCTGCTTTGGAGCATCCGATACTCATGCGTATGTTAAGTGAAGAAAAGTCAGCGACAAAGTGGCAAACCAATACCAAACTGTTGCAAAGTCATAAATAAGACAAAATATCAGATGAAGAAGATATTTTGTGAACGTTTGAAAGACTATAAAAGTTAGCAACGAAAATATTTTTCAGCCTATAAAAGAGGCATTTAGAATTACAGAAGAGATATGGAATATACCAAAAATAAAAAGAGTTAAAGTTTTGAACATTAAAAATCTTCCTTCAAAGTTTAACTCCAACGGCAACAACTCTGTCAGAGCTTTCAAAGTCTAAATCGCTTCTCAATCAAGGAGTTTGAATCTCTCATTCTTATTGCCTACTCATTTACTTAAATTTCTAAATTTATTTACAAGTTTGCCTAAGAAAGAGGCATTAATCTGTACACTTCTTTTTAGCATTTGGTAACACAAGCAAAGTGCTTGGTGTTTATGTATTCAGATAAGCAAGTAGGAAACTTGCTGAAAGGATAAAAGTTTATTAGTGAGCTTTGAAAACCAACGAGTTGTAAAAGTTTCTGGTTAGCTTGAAAAACCAGTAAATTGGTTGGTGAGCTTGTAGGAAAACCAACGTGCATTTGATTAGGTTGATCAAGGCATTATTGAAACTTGAGTTCAGTGGAGAAAACTGACTCAGAGAAGTGGAGTAAGAACCCAAGAAGGGCTGAACCACTATAAAAATCTTGTGCTATGTGTTGTGCAACCTGTTCTATTTATTCTTTCAGCACTTTGATCTTTTGTTTTGGCTAAAAATTTTAAAAGCTCAATTCAACCCCCCCTCTTGAGCTACCAAAATGTTAGGGACCAACAAATGGTATCAGAGTAGGCTTCACTAGTTAAATTTTTTATTACCAATAAATTAACTTATAAAGTAATTTAAATGGCCAGTATGTTCCACAATACATCTGTTGATGGACAATCCACTTCCAGACCCCCTTTAATTGATGGAACCAATTATGAGTATTAAAAAATAAGAATGCAAAATTTCTTGACTGCCACAGATTATCAGTTGTGGCTTGCTATAAAAAATGGAAAGAACGTCAATAACACTGAAGACAAATACACTCCAGAAGATATTCAAGCAGTAGAATATGATGCTAAGGTAGAGAACTACCTCTATTATGCACTAACTTCTTCTAAGTTTGAGAAGATTTCTACATGTGATTCAACTAAGAAAATCTAGGGTAAACTTAAGGTAGCACATGAAGGTACAAATCAGGTAAAAGAAGCCAAAATAAATCTTTTAGTGCAAGAATATGAAGCCTTCTCTATGAAGGATCCAGAAAATATTTCTAAAATGTTTGAAAGCTTTCAAAAAATCACCAACAACTTAAAGAACGTAGGAAAGAAATAGGAAGAACCCAAGCTAGTAAAGAAAATCTTGAGATCTCTGCCTAGACACTAGAGTGCCTAAAGTGACTGCTATACAAGAAGCAAAAGATCTAACAAAGGTAATAGTAGAAGGGCTCATGGGATCACTCATGACCCATGAAGTCCTAATGAAACAAAAAGCACCAAATGAAGTTAAAGGCAAGAAAACAATAGCTTTACAAGTAGAATTAGAAAATGAAGAATCTTCAGATGAAACCTCAACTAGTAAAGATGATGAGGATATGATAATGATAACTAGAAGATTTAGAAACATGCTAAAGAAGAAAAGATTTGGAAACAATTCCAAGAACTTCAAAAGTAAAGATAAGAAAAAAGAAGTTCCAATCTATTACAATTCCAGGAAGCCTGGGGATATGAAATTTGAGTGCCCAGAATTAGATAAAAAGCAAGGAGATAAGAAGAAAAGGTATAACTCTTACTTTGACAAAAATAATATTTCTAATAGCAGAAAATTTGGAAAAAAGAAGAAAGCTATGGTTGTATGGGAAATGCAGGAAAACATGATGCAAGAAAGCTCGAGTGAAGAGGAAGAAGAAAATGCAGCTCAATTCAGCTCACTCAGCTCCAAAGAAAAGGACCATGAAGAACATCATACAGGAATAAGCTTTATGGTCATCTACAATGATGAGGTAAATTCGAAACCTGAAATTTCTGATATTGAAAAATTACTAGATGAACTATATTCAGATTTCAAAACATTAAAAGGTAGGCATAAGGAAACTAAAAGAAGACTTAAAAGAATAATTAATGAATGCTCCAAATTAAAATAAGAAAATACATTGCTCAAAACTAATAGAAATATAAATATAGAACATGAGCAAATCAAAGCAGAAAATCATACTCTTAGAAGAACCTTAACTACTGCCTTATTTAAACTTAAAACAAAGAAAGATATAGGAAACCAAAGAAAGAAAAATCATAAAAGAAAATAAGAATCCAAATAGAATATGATTTGGATTCCTAAAATAGTTGCTAAAGTTGTAAATGCAACTATATATCCAGAAAATAGATTAGTAGCATCTAAAAACAATGAGTGCTAATTACAACTTTGTAATAATGGTTACAAAGTTGTTTTTGAATCTCATACTTGTTCAATATTAGATAGTTCAAATTTAGTGGTAGTACCTGGAAAAAGGCATGAAAATGTATATTTGGTAGATTTAAATGATATCCAAGTCAAATGTTTTGTTGTAAATGACAAGGAACCCTTATCGTGGCATAGAAGGTTAGGACATGCCAACAAAAATCTGATTGAAAGATTATATAATAAAGATCTAGTTGTTGACTTAACAGAACTCAAATTTGATAATAAGTTGTGTGATGCTTGCATGAAAGGTAAGCAAGTAAAAGAATCATTCAATTCAAATAAAGAAGTATATACCACCAAACCCCTTCAGTTGCTACATATGGATTTAGTTGGATTAACAAGAACAAGAAGTCTTGGAGGGAAACATTATGCATATGTCATTGTAGATGACTTTAGTAGATTTACCTGGGCAATGTTTCTAACATCCAATGATGAAGCTTTTTCATTCTTTGAAATATTTTCCAAACGTGTATAGAATAAGCAAAGCTCTCATATAGTTGCCATAAGGAATGATCATGGTGGAGAGTTTGAAAATCATAGATTCACTAATTTCTATGAAAATAATGGACAAGGAGAATGTTGAGTTAATAAAGTCACCTACAGTATTTTTGGGCTAAAGCAATAAACACAACATATTATATTATTAATAGAATCTTTGCTATATCCATACTCAATAAAATTCCATTTGAATTATACTATGACAAGAAACCAAATATTTCATATTTTCATACTTTTGGTTATAAGTGCTTTATTCTTAACCATGGCAAGGAAAGCCAAGGTAAATTTAAAAGCAAATCTGATGAAGGCATTTTCCTTGGTTATTTCATTATTAGTAAGGAATTTAGAGTCTACAACTTGAAAAATAAGACTGTAGAGGAATTCATTCATGTAAAATTTGATGAAAGCACTAATTCCTCTAGGAGGATAAGTGATTTTGATGATGAAATAAGAGAACTAAAACATCAGTGGGGAAAATGAAAATACAAGATAAAGAAAGAAAACATTCCCAATCAAAAATACAGATAGAAGAAGAAGAAACAAATGATGGACCATCCATTAATGAGGTAAATAATCAAGGTAACAATACTTTTCCTAAAGATTGGAGGTTCATGCATAATCACCCTGAAAGCCAGATAATTGGTGATGTATATGATAAAGTCAGAACTAGATCTTTTTATCACCAAATATGTGACAATTTTGCTTTTATTTCTCAACTAGAACCAACTTGCATTGAACAGAGTTTAGAAGATGAAAACTAGATTTTAGCCATGCAAGAAAAATTAGACCAATTCAAACGAAATAATATGTGGACTATTGTTCCAAGACCAAATCATCAATCTGCCATAAGAACTAAATGGGTCTTTAGGAACAAAGTAGATGAATATGGAATTGTAGTAAGAAATAAAGTAAGATTAGTAACAAAACGGTAGTGTTAGGAGGAAGGTATTGATTTTGAAAAATTATATGCTCTTGTTGCAAGGATTGAAGTCATTAGAATGCTTCTTGCATTTGCATCTTATATGAACTTCAAGTTATATTAGATGCATGTAAAGAGTGCATTTTAAAATGGATTTATTAATGAAGAGGTATATGTAGAACAACCACCTGGGTTTGAAGATCCTCATAACCCAAATCATGTATTCAAACTTAAGAAAGCTGTCCATCATTTAAAACAGGCTCCTAGAGCTTGGTATGAAAGGTTAAGCAAATTTTTCATTAAGAAAGGGTTTTCAAGAGACAAAGTTGACACTACTCTCTTCATTAAGCATGCAACTAAAGATATTCTTGTAGTTCAAGTTTATGTTGATGACATAGTATTTGGTGCAATTAATGAAAATCTTTGCAAAGAATAACTTCTTCTTGGGATTGCAAATTAAGCAGATGAAAGAAGAAATTTTCATTCACCAAGTCAAATACACAAAAGAACTACTAAAGAAGTTCAACATTGAAGATGAAAAAATGTATGGAATACCAATGAGTACATCAATAAATATGCAAAAGGTAAATCTGTTTGCCAGAAACTTTATAGAAGCATGATAGGATCTCTATTATATTTAACTGCTAGTAGACTTGACATAATATTTGGTGTATGGATGTGTGCTAGATTTCAATCAGATCCAAAAGAGTCATAATTTGTTACTGTAAAAAAATATTTTGATATTTTTTAGATACACCAAATCTTGGATTATGGTATCCAAAAGGTTCAAATTTTAATTTAATAGGTTACTCAGATGCAAATTTTGCTGGACATAAAGTAGATAGAAAGAGTACCTCAAGATCATGTCAATTTCTAGGAAGCATGATTATTTCATGGTTTTCTAAGAAACAAACATTAGTTGCATTATCAACTTCTGAAGCTGAATATGTAGTAGCATATAGTTACTATGCTTAGATCCTATGGATGACATAGTAATTAAATGATTTTGGCCTTAACTTTGTTGATATACCTATCAAATGTGACAACATAAATGCTATTAATCTAATTAAGAATCCAGTTCTACATTCTAGAACTAAGCGAATAGATATCAGGCATAATTTTATCAAGGACCATGTTCAAAACCATGACATTTGCTTAGAATTTGTCCCAACAGAAAATCAGCTAGTATATATTTTTACAAAACCACTTCCAAAAAAAAGATTTAACATGATAAGAAGAGAACTAGGCATTCTAGATCCAAATACATAAAATGCTTAATTTATCAAACAAATAAGCCATTTTTTTGGTTCTCATTTATGTAAAATGTGAAATGAAACATATTGCATCTTTTCATTTTTTAAGAAGTGTATTAACACATATTTAATTATCTATCTTGTTAATGATACCTAAATAAATGTGTATTAGTGGGTAAAAAGGATAATTAATATGTACACTAAAAACTTAAAATCTAAAACTCCAAAAACTCATCTTATAAAATTTTGGAGTCACTTAAGTCCAACGTTATACTTCGTAGCCTCTGAAGCTCACGAAAAGCTCACTTTGGAGCCTCCAAAGCCAAATAAATGCCTTCAAAGTAATGTATCGGAGCATCCAAAACCCCAAATCAATTCATTGCCTCCGAAAGACCTCTTTCGGAGCATCCAAAACCAAAGCCCATTAGTATTTCAAAGGAAATCTAAACCCAACGGTAAAATCAAATAGCGCTCAATCTATTTAAGTGCTCAAAACCTCTCCAAAAACCTAAAATCTTCTTTTTTGAACTCTTGATATTTCCCCTTCAGAGAAGACTCATCATATTTTCACTTGTTTTGAATCTCAATCTCAACTCTCTCAATCTCTCTTCCTGTCTTCTCCAACATCTCATCCAAAAACCCCCATTTCCTTTCAAACCCTAGCTTTCTCTATCGAAATGGTAAGAATCGAAGGAGGAGAGAGCAAAAGAAATGAAAGAGATGATTCTCCACAGAGAAGAGGAACCAAAAAAGTCAGATGAGAAGTTGATACACTTTAGGTAATTTTTCTAAACAACACATTTGACTACTCCAGATTTTCAGAAAGATATGAGGGTAAGAGAATAGTAAAAGGAAAAATCTTCAATTTTGAAGCCTTTGGTATGTAGTTATAAGTATGTGAATGGTTAAGATACTAAGGTTGGAGTGAATGTGTGAGTTACAGAGATAGTCTATATCCCAGACTTGTAAAAACACTTATCTATAATCTCAACATAAGGACAGAAAAATTGCGGATAGGAGAAATGAAGACTGAACTATCTATAGAGAGTTTAAAAAATTATTTTAATCTCTGTGAAGAAGAAGAAGAAGAAATAGTATGGCCCTCCAGAGCAAAATTATTCTTGGATTTTGTAGAGACAGAAATACATGAGAAGGAAAATTATCTTCATGCTAGTCATCTGAATGTAGATCTCAAGCTAGCATATCTTATTATAATGAACAATGTTTATCATAGAAGAGAAGCTAGTGGTGATGTGTTTGAAAAGGATGCCAAAATTATGTGGGCATTGAAGAATAAGAGAAAAATGAATCTAACAAAATTAATGCTAGACCACATTCATTTAATCAAGGGCACCACAAGATTTCCCCTACCCTATATAATGGCTCTGATGAAGCTAATGAGGGAAGCAGGAGTAAATTTCTCAAATGAAAATGAAGAACTCCCAAAAAATATAGACACATTAGATGAGAAGATTTTGAAAAGGATAAGCTTTAAGCCAACAACATAAGTTTGGATCAATGATAAACCTAAAAGAATAACTCAATTAAAGGGATCCAAACCTGATGCAAGAACAAAAAGTAGAGATGTCATAGGCAAGAGCTCCCCTCACATGCAGAAAAAGAAGAAAGAAATGAATTCATACGTCCACCAATAGAGGCAAGAAAAGAATTATCAAGTAGAGAAGATCAATCTAAAGCTAAGAGAATAGAAGAAGTTCCAAGAGAGGAATAAAGAACTATCACAGAAGAAGCATTGGAAGAAACTTTGAGAGAAAATGTATTTGAAGAAATAAATGCTACTGCAGCAGCAACAACCATCCCATGACACACTCCCATCAGATCCCCATCACCAATTAGACCTACTCATTCCCATTAACCATCCACACTAACCACTTTATCAATTCCCACTACACAACCAATCCCTCAGCACCTAGAGGATAGATTGACAATGATTGAAGACTATCTGTCTACTCTAGCTATTCAAATAGATAGGATGGATCATAATCTTAGCACTGCTATGTCATCCATGATCCTAAGAGCTGATAAGATTGACCAAAGACTTAACTCTCTACAATCTCTAGTAGATTCATTCAGAGGTCAAACCTATCATCCCCATTTTTCTCCACCTCCAACTCACTTTCCATCACCTCCACATCACTTCTCTTCAGTCAGGACCAACTCCCCCATCATAGTGATATCTTCTTCCTCACACTCACTTCCACATCCATCATTATCTTCTACAATTTCAGAGGTTGCTCAACCTGTGAGTTAAACTACTAACATCACTTCTTCCACTCCTCCAAATCAACCATCATCATCAGTTCCACTAACTGAAGTCCCTTTAAATTTGCTTGTGGACTATTTTTCCAATCCTCATAGAGCCATTATTAGATATGGAAAGTATCCTATCATAATACCAATTCCTGAATGGTACTTTCTTCTCTTAAGTCTAGCAATATGGTTGGACTGGATTTGGATGGATCTTATCAGATCTGGAGAAGTAATCCCTAAATGGATTGAAGAAATTCCACCAGAATGGAATACTCCTTCAATTCGTCCAAAGTGGAGAAGACCTCCCACTCCTCCAAAAACTCCACATAGAGTCCTTCACACTCTCCTCCAACAATTGTTGATAATTCTAATATTCTTCTCCATGTATTTAATCTAATTAGGATAAATTTTTTTGAGTTTGAGAATAAATCCAAAATCAATTCTGAAGTTGTAAGAATGTTTTTATCTTAGTCCATTATTCTATCTCCTCACGAATTTTCATTCTTAGAACTTGAGAATCCTAACATTCTACATAGGATTCAACTTCTCCCAAATCCTCCATTGACTCCCAAGGGCCACAAAATCTATATTCCTAATAGAGAGTCAATTATTCAAAATTATTCTGAGAAACTTCTTCAGATGCTTATAACATCAAAGCCTTCTAGAAAAGTGTTTTCATCTCCCTCAGGTCCTCATCAATTCTTTATTCTCACAAAGGAAGAATTCTATTTTTACAATAATGCCAACCTAGAGGCCATTGCCGATAATCTCCCTCTCCCATATCCTCAACTTTTAGATCCCTGTATCTAAGACAGGATAAGATATATACAATCTCAAACCCCCTACAATTCCCAAACCAAAATCACAATCCATACCATCATCCTCTACACCTTCATCTCAATCATCTTCTTCCAAACCTAAGAGGAAGCTAAAAATTCTACCTCTAAAGGAACACAAGAAGGCTCTTCTATCTAGAATCACCATGTATTACCAAGAGTATACAACTAGGATGAATGCAAACACAGAAAACCTCTTAAAAGGGTTTCCTGCAGTTTTTCCCGAATTGCTAGACCCAAAATTTTGAGACCGCATTGATTTCATCTATATTTCATACTGTGGACCTATTGCATACACTCATGAACTCCCAATAATAATCCCAAAGGATCCACTTTTTCTTCCTCCCCCTCCACCAAAAAGACCCTCCTACACCATCATCCTCTCAACCCAAGCCCCCTCTTCCACCTCAAAAAGACTTCTTTCCCAAGACCTATAACAGAAAACCCAAACCATCTCAATAACACTGCTGCCTTTTGCATTTATTTTTCTCTTTGATGTATTTTTTTTACTTTATGTAAAGAATCTTAACTTTGAGCATATGTTGTATTTGCAAATTTTTGATCAATGATAAGTTTTGTAAGTATGTATTTTGATCATGACTAGGTTTGAATATTCATGTTTGTTTCTTTCCACCTTTTTGTTATAACAAAAAGGGAGAGAAAATGTACTAAATGAGATGAATCTTTTTATGTATTGAATATATGTTTGAAAATTTAAAAATTTCTTTTGTATGAAATACTAAATGTATGTATGAAAACTTGAAAATTTCTTTAAAAATTTTTATGCATCCATTCAGGAGGAACTGCACTAAATTAATAAATATCTCTTGCAATTAAGTTACTTTAAATTTACTATTAGACAAGTTTTGAAAGGTATATCACTCAATGTTTTATCATCATCAAAAAGGGGGAGAATGTTGAACACACTATTTTAAATAACTTAATTTTGATGATGAATATTCTTAACCAAACATGTTTTGATGATGAACAAAGCCATAAGTGAAACATTAAGGTACTAACAATTTATTCTCAAGCATATTGCAGAAATATTATCCCTTAACTTGAGAATAATCTTTAGGGTGAACAAAGGAAGAAACCAAGTAATTGCTCATGAAAAATAAGTATATAAATTACATATATACTTAAAATAAGAAAACAAAAATCTTAAAGTCTTCAAGAATACTTCAGAGACAAAGTTCACCCCTTCGGAGCATGAAGTCTCACTTCGGAGTCAGCCAAGACATACTTTGTAGTTAACAAAAAAGCCTTCAAAGTCATAATGGTATGCTTCAGAGTTAACAGGAAAGCTTCAGAGTCATCATAGCATGCTTCCGAGTCAACAGAAAAGCCTTTAGAGTCATCATGGTATGCGTTAGAATCAACAGGAAAGCCTTTGGATTCGTCATGATATACTTAAGAATCATCAAGTATACTTCGGAGTCTTTAAAACACCTTCAAAGTCAACAAGATATGCTTCAGAGTCTTCAAGCATACTTCGGAGTTCATCAGACATACTTCGGAGTTAATCAAGACACACTTCAAAGTTAACCAAACCTACTTCGGAATTATGGAGATACACTTTAGAGTTATTTGGAAATGCTTCGGAGACATTAAGATATGCTTTGTAGTCAAAAAATATACTTCAGAGTTAGCAAGCAAACTTCAGAGTCATCAAAACTTACTTCAGAAGTCATCATTTTTGAAGCATCAAAGGTTCGGAGAATCAAAACTCTTCTTTATAAAGAACTGTCTCAAACAGAAAAGTTTATCGCCATTTCAGAGAATCTGAAGAGAACAATTCAGAGCATCCAAAAACATTTAAAGAGAATATCTATTCACATGCCACTTCGGAGGAACTGAAGAAGCTACTTTGGAGTATCTGATACTCATATGAACGTTAAGTGAAGAAAAGTCAGCGACAAAGTGGTAGACCAATGCCAAACTATTGCAAAGGCAGAAATATGACAAAATATCAGATGAAGAAAATATTTTATGAATGTTTGAAAGACTATAAAAGTCAGCAACAAAAATATTTCTCAACCTATAAAAGAAGCATTCAGAAATATAGAAGAGATATAGAATATACCAAAAATAAAAAGTGTTAAAGTTTTGAGTATTCAAAATATTCCTTCAAAGTTCAACTCCAATGGCAACAACTCTGTCAGAGATTTCAAAGTCCAAATTGCTTCTCAATCAAGGAGTTTGAATCTCTTATTCTTATTGCTTACTCATTTACTTAAACTTTTGAATTTATGTACATGTCTACCTAAGTAAGAGGCATTAATTTGTACACTTTTTTTTAGTATTTGGTAACATAAGCAAAGTGCTTGGTGTTTATGTATAGAGATAAACAAATAGGAAACTTGCTAAAGGGATAAAAGTTTGTTGGTGAGCTTTGAAAACCAACAAGTTATAAAAGTTTCTAATTAACTTGGAAAACTAATAAGTTGGTTGGTGAGCTTATAAGAAAACCAATGTGTATTTGATTAGGTTGATCAAGATGTTAGTGGAACTTGAGTTTAGTAGAGGAAATTGACTCAGACAAGTAGAGTAGGAACCCAGGAAGGGCTGAACCACTATATAAATTTTGTGTTGTATGTTCTGCAATTTGTTCTATTTTTTCTTCTTTTACCACTTTGATCTTTTGTTTTGGTCAAAAATTTTAATTAACGGACCAACACCAACCAAATAATGTTGCCAACACCAACCCATGACATGGGTTATTACAGCTTGAGACACTTGAAGTAACCTCTAAAATTTTTAGACTCGTTTTCTGACTTCTGTAAAACTTCTAAAGTGTCCTTTGAATTTTAAAATTCAATTTTAGAGTTACTTTGAAACTTTTGAGATATCATCTAAATTGTAAAACTTGTTTTATCTTCTACATTTACATGTTTTCTTTCTCTAAAATTTAATCTATGACATGTTTACATTGATTTCTTGAGTTATTACATTCCGTATCACTTCAAATGCATTTTCCTTATGTGTTTTCTTGGTTTTATCATTTTATTTCTGCAACACTTGAAAATTAGCTTGTTAGAACTTCATTTTCTCACATATGTGTTTGCTCATCATCAAAACCTGGTTATTAGTTCACATTCATCATAAAAAATAAGTTACGTAAAACGGTTATACTTAACAATAAGTGGTTCAGAATTTTAATTTTTTAATTATGTAATTTACCCCTCCCCTCTTAGGTTAAGTCATTTATATGTACCAATATGATATTCAAGGATCACGTAGAAATAAGATTGCTTCAATTAAAAGTGTTCTAGTGAATGCAAAGCATGAGAGATAAGTCACCTTGATATAAGATCAATATGAGCCTATAGAATAAATAATATAATGACCAAAATAAAAACTTGTTTAAATGTAAGATCTCAATAGTGCTTAGAGGAGAAAGTACATAGAAAATTAAGATTAGGCACTTGACTAAACAAAGATTTGTATGGTATTTTGAGATATTGCAATATATGCTATATTTCTAAAGTTACTATGCAATGGAAAATATTGCATATCACATGTGCTTGATGACCAATAAAGGATGTGAATGCATAAATTCTTGCCTTATCGCAATGTAAGTCCTTAGGGCAAAACTAGCCTTATTTAATACTTTTATATAAATTTTAACTATATTTGGATATTATAGACTAATATTCACTACTTTAGGATGTTACTTATAGTCATAAGAGATATGATTTTATAGGACACATCTAGAAAAGTGATTAATCTGAAATTGAGAATTATACATGAGAAAATAAGACTATTTTGTTTATATTTAATGTATATATCCATTGGTCAACCACTTATATCACCTTCTAATAGTTAACACAACTATGAGTATACGGCAAGATAATAGATAGTCAAGTATAACCTCTAGGGATTAGGTATATTGGGACTGATTTAATAAAATGAGTTTGGAGCACAGTGATATGAATTTTTTATTTTGGTTTGTAGCTATTATATCATCCGTAACAGATGCATAGTATTGGGCTTCCAAGTACAGACATGCTTGCAAGTCACATGATTTATTTGTCTAAATAAATGATTTTGAGATGAAGAATAGTACAGGGTTCTATCGAAGTGGGAGAATGTTAAGCCCATTACATGTGAGTGAAAGATGTTGGATATAGCTATTTGACACCCATATAGACTTGCCAAACTTGTCTTATCTAAGATGAGTAGGTACTTTATAAGTTAAATATTTAATTTAAAGGCAAATAAATAAATAGATATAAATGTTACAAAACTATACTCACCATATTCCTATTTTCAAAACTATAGGCTAGGCTCGACAAGGAAATTATGAACACCCAATTGAAATACAAGTTCAACATTCTTCATGCCATTAAATTTACATGTGCGAGTTTAGGTAAGTTTTTCATGGTAGCTATTCAATACAAATGATATTTCAATATATAGACTACGTCCTTTCGAGTATTGCATACATATGTGTCATGTTTTACATTAAATTATAAAAAATTCCCTCTTTATATATAATCAATGGTATATATGAGTGTAATACTATTCTGATTAAGAGTAGAGACGAAAAAAAAATTGTCAGAGATCAAATGACACTCCACTTTGTCAAGACAAAGCACATAAGAGTAACAAAAAGGAAAAATGACTTTAATAAAATGAGCAACAAATATCTAGATTTCTAGAATGCTTATTAGAATGTTATTTTTCTTTAGGCAAGTATGCACCCTACACTATTTCTTTAGAGTATTAGTAGTTGCTCCTAGAATACAATATTGTAAACTTAAATATATTAACATAGATATCATCTTCCCTGACGGTCACCTTAACAACTTAATGGTAGCAACTTTTTAATGGAGGATTCATAGCAATTTCCTTGAGATTGAGAGGCATTTTCAAATGAAGAGAATAGAAGGTGCAAATGATTAAGTAAAGAAAATCCAGATGTCAAAGTTAGTGAGTGTGTTAGTCTTTGTATCAACGTCCCTTTTTATAACATTTCCTAGAACTACTTCAGGAAGTAAGCTCTGTAACCGCCCATAGGGATAGCAAAATCATTTGGACCCAAAATCCAGACACATGGATCACATGAAGATTGGAAGATACATTCAAACAGGGCTCACACTATACTATTTATAAGATTTCTACTACCGTTTAATTTTTTTTTATCTTTATCTCCACCAAGACATTCTATTTTACCTACTTTGATATCCCTCTTCTTCTCAAGCTAGCTGCATATAGAGCTAGTAAAAACTATCAGTAAAAGTTTCTTTCTCTAAAATTATCATTGCAAAATTCAAATCCATTACCTCCAAATAAGAAATGAAAGTCTTAATCACTTTTGTTATTTGTTATTTTGTGTTTAATATCAAAATAATTATACATGTAATTTTAAAAATTCCTAACATTATCTTACCATTTTCAAAATTGGAATAACTCAATCCAAGTTAAAAAAATCTTATATATAATAAAGGTATCTTTTAGATTTGAACCTTTATTTAGTAAAGTATCTTAGGAAACACCATAGTAACTAGTAGACTTTAACCTATTTTATAAATTGAATATATTTCACATATACAATTTTAGATTTCATCAAACATTCATATTGCCGACACATTATGGCCATGTATTAGTATTGTAGTTTCATAAGCACCTCAAAGTAAAACCATATACTTAAGAAATAGAAGTGGTCAATTTCAAAACACTCATATAGGTGAGTTATTAAGAGCATAAAATACTCAAAATACTCAACCTTATTTTATATAGTACAAGATCCAAGCACTACCTAAGGGAAGTAAATGAATAACTATAAACACAATGCTTCCAAACTAAATAGCATACTTTTTTCATTGAACTCTTGACTTAGGGAAGAGTCTAGAGTTTTTTTTTATTGTTATTAACAACTCATTCAATGGGTTTTAGTCCTATTAATGATTATCTCTACCAATTTGTAGGCTCCTCTTATTTATACATTGTTTGGAGCTTTAACTACTCTCCAATGGACTACTTCCTGTGTACATGTTGGTACATCCCCCCCACCCCACAAAAAAAGGATTTTATTTTTCTTTGTAGGCTCCTCTTATTTATTCATTGTTTGAAGCTTTTAACTAAATCCAGTGTGGACTACCTATTTATACATAGACAACTTCCTCTTTACATGTTAGTACATCATCTATAAAAGTAACTAACGTCTTGGTATCACTTCCCCTCCAGGGCCCCCCAGTCGTCCATATGTTGGTGTTGGAAACTAAGAGATGGTAGAATGATTTGTATTATATAGAGGCTATACATGAAGCATGCTAGGTAAATATCATGTTGAAACCTTACTATAGAGAGACAAAGAAAGATCATTCTTTCCAAAAGTCACTTTTAATCCCCGAAGCTTTGCATAGGGCATCTCCTTATAATTCTGGCAACTTTTCCAACAAGGGCAATGGCATGTTCCATCCCAAATGGAGTTATAAGGTATCCTGCCTAAAAGCTCGTTCACTGGAGATGGATGTTCTTGAGTGGGAATCTGCTACTTTTTGGGCCCACCATTTTTTTAAGCTGGAAAGAGAGAGGAAAAGGCTCCAAAGAGGTTTTAACAACCTTCACCACTTGCCCACCAATGGGAAGAACATTGGCAATCCTATTTAATGAGGCACATGCTACGACTTTCACTCATTCATTCGGACTAGGGAAGATGAACTGCCACATTATGATACCTCTAACCTCTAGGCCTATTGGAGGTGTTTATAAATTCAGGATAGGAAGTCCAGGAATGCTTTAATTTTTGCTTTCATATCTGCCTCCTAATTATGCTTTTTTTATCATTATTTATTTGTTGTTGATTTTGTTTATAAATAGAAAACATGAAAATGAAAATCAGACTATGCCATATTTGCAAATTTTTCTGTTTGATGGCATGCAACCTTCTATCAAACTTTTTATGGAGTAGATAATCTTAAGTTTGTCAGGGGGAAAATGCTATTAGTGCTTTTTTGAGTCTATAGGTATGGTTTATAACAAAATTTGTTCATGACTTGAGTTTAGAACTAATGAAGCCTTGAAAAATTTTGGCTTAATAGTGAAACCCACAAAGGAAGCTATATGAACCATAGAAGTTAATCAAGTCCTCTAGATTATATTTGCATAATGTAGGATTGATAGAGGAAGAGCCCAAGATGATTAAGGTCTATCATATAAACTATCACCAAAGAAAGTCTAATAAAGAAAGCACATAAAGTGATAGAGGTCTGTTAACTAAACTATCACCAGCGAATGTTTAATAGAGGAAGTAACAAAGGTTTGTCACCCTCAATAGTCATTTCCAATAATATTTTCATATAACCATGAGAAAAATAAATAGCCATTAGAAGTGCCTAGAAATAGATAAAAATCAATCCAAATTGTATAGATGTTAGAACTTGAAGAACTGTAAGCAAATGAAGTATTACGTGAGAAATACTCTCAACAACCTAAAAGAAGTTTCTTCAAGCTATAATTGCTACAAATGCTAAAAGTACATAATCTCTAACATTAAGAGGATATTTTTTCACAAGCTTTAAAATAATTTTAGATTATTTTTTCTATCTTCACTTATACAAACTTACCTAACAGATGACTTTTCCTTACATATTTTTACTTAGATTTTGGGACTTTTGTTGGCAAAAAAGGATTATCCTTGCATTAGTGGTCTATTGTTTAAATTCCTTGTTAGGCTCGATAAAACTAGGTGGTATTATAAGTGTTTTCACTATGGATAGTAGAACCCAAGGTTAGAATACCTTGGAGAGTGGAGTAGGCATTGAGTTTGAGCTGAACCATTAATTTCTTGAAGTGCTTTATTGTTGTGTGTGCTCATGTGCTTTCTATTGCTTTCATATTCTTGCACTTGCACATTCATTTTAGTTTCTCAATCTGGCTTTGGCTTACAGTTTGTCATGCACCCCTTTAAAACCAACATGCTTTGCTAGTGGCTTTTTGTCATTCAAGAAAACTAAACCTTGTTAATGCTCCACTACTGGGTATGCTGGGTTTTTCTAAGTTGATGCTCTGTTATTGGCTCTACATGTGAAATGAACATAAATAGGTTGAGTAACATGATCGAGGAATGGTTGTCCTATTAAACTTTTGTAGTTTATAAGTTCCTAGGAAAATGACCTCTGCTACCTTATAGGGTTCATCCCATTTTGGTGATAACTTGTTGGAAATCTACCTTGATGAAAACTTTACCTTTTGTAGAATTAGATCTCCAACTTAAAACCTATGAGGCCGTACCTTAGCATTATAATATCAAGCAGTTGATAAGCAATCATCCAAATAAACGCCTTATCCCAAATCTCCTCTAGAATATGGGCATCAGCTTGGAGCATTCATCATTGTTCAATTCCGCATAGGAAAGAACCAATTAGATGTCATTCCAATCTCTACCCAATATGGCTATAGGACCAAATGCAAGTCGGAAGGGCAACTCAGTCATTGTCTCCTTAGGAGTCATGGTGTAAGAAAAAATGACACCAGGCAATTCTGCAACCCAAGAGCCTCCATAATCAAATAACTGCTTATTTGATGGAGTAGAGTATAGTTTTGTTTGTAACCTCCACTTGACCATTTGCTGGAGGATGTTCTACTGATGCAAAATGGAGATCAATTCGCTATCAAATTGACAACCATTATCAATGAAGACAGTGATAGAAATTATAAAATAGCAAACTATCTGATCCCCATTTTTCCCATAATGATAGATGATAAGGGCCTAATCTCAACCCACTTTGTAAAATAATCCATTGCAATGACGAATTATTTTTTAACTCCTACTACTTTGGGCAAAGGTCCTACTAGGTCAATGCCATAATGACTAAAGGGTCATGGTTCTATAATTGGTATATAACATGAGGTTGTGAAATGTTGAACGTTCCTATAATATTATTGACAACTCCAACTTTTGTTCACATATTCCTGTGCATCCACCAAACTATATGCCAGTAAAATCTCACTCTTAGTGCCTTTTGGACCATGGTTCTCCAACCAACATTATTGCCACAAATTCCGCTATGGATTTCTTCCAAGATACTACCTCATCAAGGCCCACGTATCTTTGATAAGGGTAAGAGGTAAATCATTTATACGATTGATCACCATCAACTGCATAGTTAATTGCTCCTCTCTTTATCAGTTGTGCTTGAATGACATTCTCTTATAGAATTTCATTTTTCGACATCCTACTGTTGGTTTTCTCCATTAACTTTCCAAAGTGACAAATAGACAATAAACCCCATTTGGATGGTCAATGGAAGGTGGACATAGCATGTCATACCAAACTTCCTTTTTCGCTTTTCAAAGCATGTGAATTTTTCCAGTACATCTGCTTTCATACTTAAATCTCTAGAGATCCTTAAAATAACAAAAATAGTAAAATGTTATAAAATCTCATGAACTAATGCCAAATAATTTTCCATGTTAAGATCCTTGGCAATATAAGTTTCCTTTATCTAACTAATGACCAACACAGAGTTAGAAAATATTTTAATTTTCTTTGATGTTCAGATAATAAAACAAATAGATATTGAGATAATTCCTTTTGTGAAACCATCACATAAATCTCAGGATCATTCATGTTGTATCATCAAGAATTAATAAATATATAATTGAAAGCGTACCTGAATCCATAATGGTTGATCGCTATTTAGAGCCATGCAGTTGACCTTTTAAATAACACTTATTCCCCTAAGAGAACCCTTTGGCTTTTCTCTGAGGTTTCTCTATGATGATGAGATGTCAGAAAGAAGGAAAATAACACACCTGTAACCTAGGGACCATGACCACTATATATCGATAACTCATGCGTACTTATGCATTACTTTTGGTGTTTTTATTTTAGCCAATCATAAAAATAGAAATTACTCTTAAGTCTCTACGCATTAAAGGCCCACACCCTATCAAATACATTAAAGCCCAAATTACCCAAACCTTAACAAATCACTTTAAATATGTTTAACCTTATATGACAGTCCACAATATGTAATTACTAACATATAAGCCCAACGTTGGATTTATAATCCAACAATCTCCCACTTGGGTTGTATATGTAACTTTATAATCATGCGTTGCAAAGATAACCATATGAACTCAACTTTCCTGTCATTACCGAAATATATTTATATAACCAATCTAGTTTATCAATCATACCAACATAGGATCAAAGCGGCCTTCATTACATCTATCTTAACTTGACTTATC
Source organism: Pouteria campechiana (assembly GCA_036873735.1). NCBI lineage: Eukaryota > Viridiplantae > Streptophyta > Magnoliopsida > Ericales > Sapotaceae > Pouteria > Pouteria campechiana. The sequence goes on along the minus strand of JAYJMB010058498.1, from coordinate 25,222 downwards.
TATGGTCACATATGTCGATACAACTGAATGACATAGATCATGATGTGGATGCGTAGCATGAAAATTTCATGCAATGTAATCTTAACATGCCTATTTTCGACTGGTCTACCTTAAACCTTAGTGAGATCAAACTATACAAAAAATCAAAATGTGAATAACCAAAACTTTATTTCTATAGAAAATAACCTTAAATATCCATAAATCAAAATAACTAAAAAATGGCTATATCAGAAGAGCATCTAAAATTACAAAACTCCCACTAAAACTAAATATCCTTAATTGATATGACACCCATATGAGTAGTGTGCTCATAAAGTGCTTTGGGTGGTAATCCCTTAGTAAGCGGACCCACAATCATTGAGTTTGTTCCGATGTGTTCTATAGACAACTTCCATTCTAAACTTTTTCTTTAACAACTAGGAATTTGATGTCGATAAACTTTGACTTCATCAAGCTCCTATTGTTATTGGAATATAAAACTGTGGACCTATTGGCACAAAATAACTTGAGTGGTCTTTCAATATCATCCACTATGCGTAGTCCTGTGACAAAATTCTACAACCATATTGCTTGATTGGATGCCTCATAACACGCAATAAACTCTACCACCATGGTACAAGAGGCTACAAGAGACTGTTTAGCACTCTTTCAGGAGATAACACCCCTAGCTAGCTGATTCGATTTCTGATATATGAGCATGCAGTCCTTTTTTCTTTGTAAGTACCGTAAGATCCATTTGACTGCTTTCCAATGGTCTATTCCTGGTTTGCTTGAATATCTGCCCAATATCCTAGTAATGTACATAATATCCAGAAGAGTACAAACTTGAGCATACATCAAACTCCCTACCACTGATGCATAAAGAATCTTCTATATTTCATTTTTCTCAAAATCATTCTTAGGGCATTGTTTGAGACTAAACTTATCTCCCTTAGCCATAGGGGTATCACCTGGCTTATAATCCCACATAATTGAACATCATCTTCATCTAATGAACAGAATTCAAATTTAGCTATAAAAGAAGTAAAGAAAGGTTGCTCCAAAGAAGAGGAGAATTCATTAAGAAAAATAAGAAAAGAAAACCTAGAGCATTTACTTTTAAACATTAAGTTTTCTTCTAACTCTATAGTGCCAAAGAGCTATCTACATTCAAAGCTTATTTTCTGCAGCAACTTAAGAGAGTTTGAAATTCTCTATATTTATTGCTACACATTTTATGACTGCATTTAATTATGTACAAACTCAGCCTATGTAAGATGTTTTTTCTGTTGTAATTTTTTAATTGATTGGGATAGCAAAGAAGGAGCTTATTGACCGTGTATAAGTTTGTTGGTCAAGTTTGGAAACCAACTAGTATAAGTTTATTAGTGAGCTTTGAAAATCAACTCATTTATAAGTTTGTTGGTGAGCTTTGAAAACCAACTTATGTAAGAGTTCGTTGGTAAGCTTGGGAAAACCAACTGGTGATTAGTGGAACTTGAGTACAGTGAAAGAAATTGACTCAGAAAGAGAGGGAGGTGCCATGTTGAGGGCTGAACCTCTATAAAATATTTGTGTGCTCTTTGCTACGTGGGTCATTTCCTAATTATCAAAGCACTTTGGTTTGATATTGATTAAGATATTATAACACTTAGGATGGGACTAACAATTGGTATCAGAGTAGGCTTCAGTAATAAGTCTTGATTAACTTAACTGCTTGAAGAGATCCCGATGGTCAACATGTTACACAATACACCCACAGAGGGACAATTTATTTCTAGACCTCCATACTTCAATGACACCAATTATGGGTCTTGCAAAGTAAAAATGCAAACTTTTATAATGGCCATAGATTACCCATTGTGGGTTATCATTGAAGATGGCAAGAGTATCCTTAGTAACAAACATCAATACACTCTAGAGGATATACATGCTATAGAAAAGGATGCCAAGGATAAACATTGCTTTTATTGTGCATTATATCCTTCAGAGTTTAATAAAATATCTATGTGCAATTTTCCTAAAGATATATGGGAAACTCTGAAAATTATTTATGACAAAACTAATTTGGTTCAATAGACCATATCTAGTATTGAGATATTAGAAAGGGAGAAACTAAAAAGTTCAACACTTGAAAACACAAAGGAAGCCAAAGGAGAACAAATCAATACCATCGGCTTCATGGCAATTCATGATAATGAGGCATTCTCTAAATTTGAAGATTCCAACTTCCAAGAAATATTAGAGGAACTGTATGATGATTTCAAAGTATTGAAAAACAAACACAAAGAAATAAAAAAGGAGTTGCTTAAAATGACAAATGAATGCTCCATATTGAAGGAAGAGAATGATTTACTCAAGAATAAATTTTGTACCATTGATGAGCTTGAGCAGGTCAAGGCAGAGAACAATGCTTTAAGAAAAACCTTGACTTTATGTTATTGAAACTAAAACTAACGAGGAAAGGTGACAGCAACAAAAGAAGAGGAATGATTATTCTGGAAGAAAGTTAACGCCCAAATAGAATCTAATTTGGGTCCCCAAAAATATTGCAAATGTTGTAAATGTTATACAAACTCCATATATCAACTTAGTGGGATTGAGGAAGTCATGGGTACCAAAGTATGCTGCCACTAATCCACCTGACCCATTCCCAAATGGGTACCAAAACCAGCATAAAATTTTAGTGCAGATGTCCTTGAGGACCACAAGATACAACTTGTTATATACCAATTGTGGTTACTCAAATGCACATGATAGGAATAGGGGTTTCCTCAAAATCTAGGATTTCACCATCCATCTTAACAATTTCTTCCTCCGACACTTCTTCTTCTGAGCCTACACCTTCTTCATCTAGCACTTCTTCTGAGTCAAAACCTTCTTCACTTGCTTTACCCAATCCTCCTCCTTCCTCAAGATGCAAACTTGCAGCTTCTAAATCCAAGCCTCCTCTCTCTAAGACATCCATTTCTAAACCTTCAAAAGTTGTTTGAACTATAGCCATATTGATCTTATTCCCATAGGTTACATTCTGTACAATAGGAGGATGATAGCCAATGCTCAAGCTACTGCTCTAGGGAAGCATCTCCCTTATCCATATTTGGCAGATCCTGAATTTCAACTTTGACTCAAGGTTGTCAACTACAAGGATAGCGATATACAACCTAAGGATAATACCTAATCTACTGAATATATTGTTCTTTGATTTTGTACATTGTACATTCATCTTACACATCCATGAAGTATACATTTTTAGATAGTTTATAGTTCTTCCATATTGCTTGGATGTTGTTTCTTGGAAACTATGTTGCATCTCTCTTGACCTTTACCTTTTTGATTTTGATAAAAAGGAGGAGAAATATAGTGAAATTTGAGTGAAATTAGAAAAGTATAGAGCAAAAGGCAGTATCTATTCAAGGGGAAACACATGAGCTAAAACAGTGCACTTAATTCTCTAATGCTTAAGTATTCATTGATTTTAATCTCCTGAAAGGTATTTCACTTAAATGTTTTATCATCATAAAAAAGGGAGAGAATGTTGAACTAAATAGTATATGTGGCAAACAACTAAGTTTTGATGATGAGCAACAACATATGAGTGAACATTTGTGGTACTGACAGCTGTGTTCCTAAGTATTGTCTATTTTTATAATCCAAAAAGGTTAGGGGCAACTTGGAAAAATATTATTGCAAGATACGACTGCTGTAGAGTATTAAATTTTTAATATTTGAAAAAATGAAGTTTTATAGTAGCAGATCATTGTAGCACTACTTTGTCTAAAGTAAGTATCAGACGAATATCTTTATCTTTTAGTATTATAATAGAGTTACTGCAGCGTCATCACTGTAGCAGATCACTATAGCACTGCTTTGTTTGTTAATTTGTTTAAAGTAAGTAGCAAATAAATAAGTTTGTCTGTTGGTACTGTAGCAAGTTACTATAGCAAATTACAATAGCAGCGCTTTATCTATTATTTGTCTGTAGATAATTCCACTTCATCTGTTACTATAGCAATTTCACTTTGTCTGCCACTATAGCATTTCACTATAGCAAAATTACTGTACCAGTGCACCTGCACTTGGCAATTTTTGTACTTTTGCATGTTATTAGCTTATCATTTTTCATTCATTATAAATCAAAATATAATTATCCATATGAAATTTGCATAAGTTTTAAAGCATCGATATGTAATTTAAATCATGATTCTATATCTACAAACTCATTTAAGTTCTCATTCTTTTTTATCCAAGAAGATATCTCTTTAAGGCACTTTTAACATATGATCCAAGGCATGATAAACAAGATTAAAAATAATATGGATCAATATGATTTCCCTTCTAGACTTATATCAAGATATATATGCTTTCATAAATGATATTCTAATAGAGCACGCATATTTCAAGCATATCTTTCTACATTTCAAGCTTTCTATACAAGAAGCATCATTAGCATAAATTAAGTCTTAAGAAAAGTTTTGTTGTCATCAAAACCATACAATAATCCCAACAATTCTCCTTAACCTATTTTGATATATAAATGCTACATTACTTGGAAAGTAACCTGTTAGTACCTTAATTCTTCACTCATTTATTTGTTCATCATCAAAACTAACTTTCTAGTCTCCTTCTTCATCAAAAACAAGCTTAGTAAATGGGTTAGACTTAATATTCTCCCCCTTTTTGATGATGACAAAATATTTGAATGAAAAACCTTTCATTAAAAAATGCAAAATATGTAATGTGCTTCTACTGATTTAGTGAGGCTCCCCCGCATGGGTAAGCTCCCCTCGAATGTATGCACGTAGTTATTTTTGTATGTATATGTTTCCTATTTCTCTCATTGCTCACCCCCTTTTTGTCATAATCGAAAGGACTAAAGACTAAAATGTAAGTAGAGGGTGAAAGAGAATAAGAAAGAAATTGCATTAAAATGGAAAGACATGTATACATTAGAATGACAAATAAAATTACACAGCAAGTGTAATTTAGATACATTAGAACAAAATAAGATACATCATAGTAAAGTGAGATACTTCAGAAAAAGCACAACTAAAGAAGTAACATCACATGGAATAATGAATATAGCATGAAAAGAAAGATGTGAGTTAAATATTGCAGTAGGTTAGGTTTTGGGTTTTCTAGAAGGTTAGAGGGAAGAAGTTGGGGTCTTCAAAAGAAGGAGAAGTGATGGAGGTAGGATGTTAAGTGGATCGTTTGGAAGAGGACCTAGGTTTAAATATAAATTTTTAATTCTGGGAGGAGGAGTGAAAACTAAAGTGGGATCTTTGGGATTTGTAGTGGCTGGTTCTTAGGTTAAGAAGGGGCTTTTATAAGTTGAAACATAAATGATATTAATATGGTCTTTAAAGTTAGGATCTAATAGTTTAGAAAAGAGGACATGTTGTTTCTTTAGAATGGCTTTAGTGTTGGCATTTACTCTAGCCATGTATTCTTCATAATACAGAGTATAGCGAGAAGGAGAAACCTTTTTATGAACTTTTGGAGGTGAAATTCTGGGTTTCCTCTTTGGTTTGGTTTGTACAGTTGGTTTTGTAGGAACAAAAGGTGGTTTTTTTGGATGTTTTTGGAGAAGTTGAGGTTGTTGGTTTTGTATATATTTTTGCAGAAGGTGAGGTTGGTTTAGATGAGGAGGCTGGTTTAGAATAACATACCCAAATTTTGTGATGGAGTGATGAATCAGCAAGCTTTTAATAAGAAAGGGGAAGGTTATCAACAATAGCTTGTAGATTACCTTCAGAGTAAAATGAGAATTCATCCTCGATTGTAAAAGTGATATTGAGAGGTCTTGAGGTAGATAGAAATGTTGTTCTAGGAGGCCTTGATGCTGAAAGCAATTGAAGAAATTTTTCAGCATATGCATCTTGAAAAGATTATAATTGAGAAATGTTAATTTTATGTCTTGTGGGTGTGAGAGGAGGATCATGGATAAGTTGGATTCTAGAAAGGGCAATTTGATCAATGATTTGTGGATTGAGCTTTGAATTTAGAATATGTTAGTTTGATTGGGTGATAAATATGAAGAAGAATATCACAATTTTCATCATCTAGTTTTGGAGGAGGTGGAGTTGGAGCTCTCTTCTATAGATGTAGAGGAAGTTCTTCAATTAGAGATGGAAGAATTTTTCCTGATTTTATAAGATCATAATAAGACCAGTCTAGAAAGATTAATGGTCCGTGGGAAAGGAAATCAATCCTGCAAAGTGGCCTGGTGAGAAACTATCCATGCCAGGGATTAGAAAGATATTCTTCTAGCAGAATGGGTAATGGTTCGATGGGTATGAATTTTGGAAAGATTGAAGAGGGCTGTGTCTGAGTAGGAGTTTGAAGACTAACTTCAAAGTGTTCAGCCTAAGGCTGGACAACTTCCGGAACCGGAGTGAATGAATGTGAAATAGAAGATGATGAGTGTGTAGGGAAATGAATAAGTGATGGAGATTTGTGATGTTGTAGGTGAGAGAATGGGTAGGATGGTGAATGTTTGGTTTGAGGTTGGGTTTTGACAACTTTAATTTGAGTACTCGATGCATCAAGCTTGTAAAGCAGAGATTAGTTCTACCTCAGCCAAGTCTAAAAATAGCTTAGTTCTATCTAATGGCCAATCAATTTCTTGTTGTTCTATCTCATGAATTTTGAATGCATTTTTTATGCTATCTGGATATAGATTTATTTTTGTCTTTCTAATCCATGACTTTCTTGTGTTGTAATTGAAATTAATAACCAGGGCTTGAACCATTCTATTGTAGCATTTAGCCTTGTAGCTCATGAAAATTTCTAGCCTTGGAACTTAATCCAATTGGTCACTTCTAAGTTCAGGCCATTTTCTCCAAATACTTCAAAATCAAAAACTCTTCCTTTCATAGTTTTTCTTCCTTCAAAATACTTAATAAATTTATTGTGAGTCAAAGAATTATTATTGAAGATTACCTTTAGGACGTAATCTTTTGTTCTCCTTCTTTTCCTTGGACTTTTTTCTTCTAAACTTTCTCTTCTTCTTATATTAGAATCTATAGATGAAATTTTTGCTTGTTTGTTCTCTCTCTTTGTTCTAGCCATTTGAAGTAGCTTGGAGGATTTTTGGCTTAGGGTTTTGAAAGAGACAGTTTTAAAAAATTTTGGTAGTGATAAATCTCTGAGGATGAAGTGAAATGAGAACAATTTGGAGGAGGGAAAATGTAGACAATGCAAAAATTTGAATCACCATTTTTTGAAGAGGGGCTCAAAGATTGGAAATAGATGTGCAAAATTTATTATGCTAGGGATTTTTTAAGAGTTGGAGTTTCTGATATACAATGTCAGAGATTTTGTGGTGATAAGAGGGTTATTAGAACTTCTATACTTATAACCTTAGAAGTTCTAAGGGCATATGTCTAGATGAGTTTTTAAAGGTCAGAAGGTCTGCGGCAATTAAGCCCGTGCGTCAGAAGTTCTGAGTAAGTGTCATAGAACTTTTGTGGAAAATATTAATTGTGAAAAATTATTCTGAAATTCTTCCAAAATTTCTAAATTACTTCTGAAGCATTTTAAATATTCTATCAGAATTTCTGAATTACTTATGAAGCTTTCTAAATGTTGGGAATTTAACTTTTATGAATGATCTTAGATATTTTAATTATTAACATGTGAATATCAACATTATAAAATAATTAAATCATGTAATGTACATTTTATGCACATGGATCTAGTACACCTTGTTCTCTCCTAATTTTACAGAATCTATCATCTGGAAGTGGTTATGTAAAAATGTTTGCTAACTGATTTTTAGTTAGTACATATCCTAAAAAAATATTATGATTTTGTACTTGATATTTAATAAAGTGGTGTTTGAGTGTTATGTGTTTAGTTCTGCAATGCAATACTGGATTCTTTGTTAGATGTATTGCACTAGTATTATCATATCTAATAGGTGTGTCAACATATTTTAAACCATAATCATTCAATTGTTGTTTCAACCATAAAATCCATGCACAACAACTGCTTGCAGCTACATATTCAACCTCAGTAGTTGATAAAGCAACAAATGTTTATTTTTTAGAGAGCCATGATATGATCATGCTTCCAACAAACTTACATGATCTTAAGGTACTCTTCCTATCTACCTTATATCCTGCAAAGTTTGAGTCTGAATACCCAACTAATTCAAAGTTTAAACCTTTTAGATACCATAAATCAATGTTTGAAGTGTCTAAAAGGTATCTAAATTTTCTCTTAACAGTAACTAGATGTGATTCTTTAGGATCTGACTAGAATTGTGCACACATGCAAACATTGAACATAATATCTAGTCTACTTACAGTTAAATATAAAAGAGATGCTATCATGTTTCTATAGAGTTTTTGATAGATAGATTTACCTTTTTCATGCTTATCCATTTTAATGGATGTACTCGTTAGTGTGGCCAATGGTTTTACTTCTTCTAAATCAAATTTCTTGAGTAATTATTTAGTGTATTTTGCTTGATGGATAAAGATTCCTTCATTTTTCTTACTTGAAGTCCCATAAAGAAGTTAATTTCACCTAATAAAAAAATCTCAAATTCTCCCTGCATTACTTTAGAGAAATCTTGATATAATTTATCATTAGTTGCACCAAATATAATATCATCTATATAGAATTGAACAATCAGTATATTACTTTTATCATGCTTAATGAAGAGTGTGGTGTCTACTTTACCTCTAGTAAATCCTTTTTCTATTAAGAATTTACTTAGTCTCTCATACCATGCTCAAGGAGTTTGTTTTAATCCATAGAGGGTTTTCTTGAGTTCAAACCATGATTTGAATCATAAAGATTTTCAAACCTAGGAGGTTGTTTTACATAAACCTCTTCATTAATGAAACCATTCAAAAAAGGCACTTTTGACATCCATTTGGTAAAACTTAAAATTCATGAAAGATGCAAATGCTAGCAACATTCTAATAACTTCAATTATGACAACAGGAGCATATGATTCTTCAAAGTCTATCCTTCCTCTTGGCAGTATCCTTTTGCTACTAATCTTGCTTTATTTCTTATAATATATTAGATTCATCTAATTTGTTCCTAAAGACCCACTTAGTTCCTATAATAGATTGATGGTTGGGCCTTGGAATAAGCATCCACACATTATTATGTTTGAAGTGGTCCAATTCTTCTTGCATAGCTATAATCCAATTTTCATCTTCTAAAGCTTGATCTATCTAAGTTGGTTCTAGTTGATAAATAAAAGACAAATTACCACATATTTGATGATATGAAGATATATTTCTCACTCTATCATAAATATCACCAATTACTTGGTTTTCAGGATGATCATGCATGAACCTTCAATCTTTGAGAAAGGAATTGCTACCTTCATTATTTACCTCATTGATGATGGTCCATCATCTGTTTCGTCTTCATCTTTTTGTATTTTTAATTGTGAAGAATCTTTGTCTTTATCTTGTATCTTTATTTTCTCCACAAATGTTGTAAGTTCTCCTATCTCATCATCAAAATTGCTTATACTTCTAGAGGGGTTAGTACTTTCATCACATTTTACATGAATTGATTCCTCTATAGTTTTATTTTTCATATTGTAGACTCTAAATGCCTTACTAACAATGAAATAACTAAGGAAAATGCTTTCATTAGATTTGTTATCAAATTTATTATGATTTTCCTTCCCATTGTTAAGAATGAAACATTTCCAACCAAAAGCGTGGAAATGAGAAATATTCAATTTTCTGCCATAATATAATTCAAATAGAGTTTTGTTGAGTATAGATCTAGCAAAAATTATGTTAATAATGTAGTATGAAATATTCATTACTTCAGCCCAAAAATATTAAGGTAAGTCATATTCACTCATCATTGTCCTTGTCATCTCTTGCAAAGATTTGTTTTTCATTTCAACTACTTCATTTTTCTGAGGTGTAGAGAATGTGTGCAAAATTTCATTATTTTCACAAAAAGTAGTGAATTTCTAGTTTTCAAATTCTCCACCATGATCACTTCTTATGGCTATTATATGAGAATCTAATTCATTCAGTACATGCTTGGTAAATGTTTCAAAGAATGAAAGAGTCTCATCTTTGGAAGCAAAAAACATTATCTAGGTGAATCTAAAATAGTCATATACAATGACATATGCATAATGTTTTCCTCCAAGACTTCTAGTTCTTGTTGGTCCAACAAGATCCATGTGTAGTAATTGAAGTGGTTTAGTTGTGTATACTTCTTTCTTACATTTGAATGATTCTCTAACTTGCTTTCATTTTAAGTAAGCATTACATAATTCATTTTGATCAAACTTTAGTTTTGGTATGCCAACAACAAGATCTTTGTTGTATAGTTTTTCAATTGTGAACTTGTCGCCATGTCCTAGTCTTCTATACTACAATAAGGATTCTTCATTATTCACAACAAGATATTTGACTTGGATATCACTCAAATATACTAAATACACATTTCTACATCTTTTACCAAGTACTACAAATGAAGTTGAACTATCTATTATAGAATATATATGTGATTCAAACACAACCTTATAACCATTATCACAAAATTGACTAACACTTAAAAGATTACGTTTTAATCTTTATACTAGTAAAATATTCAAAATAGTAATAGAAGAAGGTTGGTTGATCTTACCAATCTCAACCACTCTACATTTTTCATTATCTCCAAAGATAATTGATCCTCCCTTTTTAGCTTTTAAACCACTATCAATATACCATTTGCTACTCTTTCTGGCTCTCAAGCACACCTTTAATGATAAGGTCAAGCTATAATTTTTAGTACCCATTTAGGAATGGGTCCAATTAGGTTAGTAGTAGAATATTTTGGCACCCATTGCTTTTTAGATGCTACTAAACTATTATCTAGAGATGTTGTTGTATTTATGTTAGCAAAAGTGTTTGGTACCCAAATCAAGTCCTGTTTGGGTTCTAACTTTCTTTCATGATTGCTTTTGTTATTTTCTCTACTTTTCTTCTTTGCCTTTAGTTTAAATAAAGTAGAGGTCAATGTTTTTCTAAGGGTATGATTTTCTGCTTTTGTTTGCTCAAGTCCAATGTTAAGGTTTTAGTCAGTCTTGAGTTAAGTATTTTTCTTGTCTTAATTTAGAGCATTCATAGATTGTTCTTTCTAGTTCTCTTTTTGTTTCCTTATGTTTAGCTTTTAAAGTTTTGAAATTTGAATATAATTCATCTAATAATTCTTCTAGATCAAAAGTCTTAGGTTTTGAATTTACCTCATCTTCATGGATGACCATGAAGCTTATTCATGTATGATGCTCCTCTTGATTTCTTTCTTTGGAGCTGAGTGAACTGAATTATGCTTCGTTTTATTCTTCTATTTCACTCAAACTTTCTTACATTATATTCTCCAGCATTTTACATGCAACCATAGCTTTCTTCTTCTTTTCAAATTTCCTATTGCTAGAAATATTCTTATTGTTAAAGTAAGAATTATACCTTTTCTTCTTATCTCCTTGCTTTTTATCTAGTTTTGGATAGTTCATGTACCCAGATTTGTTACATGATAACATATTGAAATCTCATTTCTCTTTTCTTTACTCTTGTTGTGGCTTTTGGAGTTGTTTCCAAATATCTTCTTCCTAATCATATTTTTGAATTTTTCTGGTTATCATTGCCAAATCCTCATCATCTTCACTCATTTTGGCTTCTTCTGAAGATCCTTCATTCTTTGAATCAGCTTGTCAACTACTCTTCTTGCTTTTGACTTTATTTGGAACCTTTTGCTTCATTAAGATTTCATGGATCATAAGTGATCCCATAGTTCTTCCATTGTCATTTTATCCAGATCTTTTGCTCCTTGAATAGCAATCCTTTTAGGCATCCAAAATCTTAGCAGAGATCTCAAGATCTTTTTGACTAACTTGGGTTCTTTATATTTCTCTCTTAATATTTTCAGTCCATTGGTGAATTTCTGAAACCTTCTAAATATTTCAGAAATAGTTTATGACTCATTCATGGAGAAGGCTTCATATTCTTGAACTAGAATATTATTTTTAGTTTCTTTTACTTGATTTGTGCCCTCTTGTGCTACCTGAAGTTTATCCCAGATTTTCTTAGCTAAATCACAAGCAAAAATCTTTTCAAATTCAGACAAAGATAGTGTACAGTAGAGACAATTCTTTGCCTTAGGATCACGTTCTACTGTTTGAATATCTTCTTGTGTATATTTATCTTCAGTGTTTGTAACATTCATTCCATTCTTAACTATAAGTCACAACTAGTAATTTGTGGAGATCAAGAAATTTTGCATCCTCATCTTCCAATACCTATAATTGGTTCCATCAAAAAGTGGAAGTCTAGAAGTGGATTTTCCTTTAGCAGATGTGTTGTGGAGCATACTGGCCATTTGAATCTCTTCACAAGTTAATATATTGGTAATTAAAAATTAACTAATGAAGCTGGCTCTGATACCACTTGTTGGTCCCTAGCTGGATAGTAGCTCAAGAGGAGGGGCACAATAAATTTTGGCCAATGACTTAAGAGATGTGTATAAAATAACAGAAAGTAAAACTCACAACACATATGCATAAGATTTTTATAATTGTTCGACCCTTCATAAGTTCCTACTCCACTTCTTTGAGTCATTCTCCTTTATCGTACTCGGGTTCTACTAAACACTTGTGTTTTTAACAAGCTCACCAACAACTTACTAGTTTTCAAAGCTCACTAGAAACTTTTATGCATTGGTTTCCTAGCTTACCAAGTAACTTACTGGTTTTCCAAGCTAAACAAAAACTTTTACAAAACTGTTGGTTTCATAGAGCTCACCAACTAACTCATTATTTTTCAAAATGGAAATGTATAGATTAATGCCTCTTATTAGGAAATTTTTTATGAAAATGAAAATGCAAATAAATGAACAAAATATGTAATAAGATCAGATTTATTAAACTCCTTTTGAAGTTGACATTGATTTGGCTTTGAATGCTTTGATAGTATTGTAGTAGTTTGATTACAATGATGGAAGATCTTAAATGCTCTTTTTGAATACTTGAATTAGATGACTTTCAGTATATTCTCATATGTGATTATGTGTTGCTTTAATCGTCTTTTATGGGCTTTGAGAGAGGATTTAGCCGTTGCAACCTTTAGCACCACTTTCAAATTGTTAGGCAGAGTTGGTAATGACTTTTTGCATTTTGTTGGGCTTTAAAATTTTTGCATTAAGTAACCAAAACTTTTGATGTTTGATCCATGGCTTATCATAAATTTTGAAGCAGTTCCTCAGAATTTTTGTGCGTTGAATTTTGCTGTCAACAGTCATATTCTGAACTTCTAAAGAACTTCTGAGAGACTTTTGAGATACCTATGAAGTTTAAATTTTTATTTTTGATATTTTTCTTTGACTCTTGCCTTCTTGAAGACACCTCTCAAAAAGCTTCTAAGTTACTTCTAAGAATCTTCTGAGTATTGTGTCAGCATTCTGAGTTACTTCTTACCATATTCTGATTGTGGATTTTTCTTTTGAGTTAACTCTGAGGATTGAATTTAGCATCTGACATTCTTGACTTTTTCATTTTACTTCTTACATCCTTCTGCATTATTTCTGAAAGTCTTCTGAGAATATTTTGACTTTAGAATTTTCTTCTAGATTATTTTTATGTCTTAGGATTGTCTTTGAGGTTTATTTGAAGAACTTCTGAGTGCAGAAAGTTTCTTTGTTTAACTTCTAACATATTTTTGTAATTCTAAGAAAGCTTCTACATGACCTCTGTACTACAATATTGCAACACCTTGATTCTGGGGTGGTTCTGAGCTATCTCTAATGTGGTTCTGAGATACGTTTGTTTACTTCTAAACTCTTCTAAGTTTCACGTTGTGGTTCTGATATGCTTCTAATGAGCGCGTTTCTTTAATACTTCTAAATTTTCACACCATGTCTCTAAACAGGTTCTACTATGCTTTAGAGCAATTTCTGAATAATTTTATCTGAGCATTCTATTTTAAAATATCTTCCTTTGAAGGGTTAATGCAATAATTTTATAATTAATTACTCTTTTTAATCTGTTTTCATATATAAATGTTGCATCACTTGGAAAGTAACCTGTTAGTACCTTAATTCTTCATTCATTTGTTTGTTCATCATAAAAAATAAGTTATTTAATCTCATTCATCATCAAAATCAAGCTTAGTAAAGGGGTTAAACTTAACACTCTCATCTTAAAGTTCTCTAACTCTCCTATGAGTATATTCCTCTAAGTCCCCTTGGCTTGAGAGGAAGCTTCATAAATATATACTAACTTATCCCAAATATCTTTAGCAATGGTGTAGAATGATACTCTGTCAAACTTGGTAGAAGATAGACTATAAAGCAATGAGTTCATATCTTTTGCATTATTTTGTATATCGGTGGTTTGTTCTTTGGTCCAAACACCAATATCATTGTAGGAAGCATTATTCCTACTGCCGTGGCATTCCAAGATTCCATATCATTGGCCACTATAAATTGCTTCATTATCAACCTCCAATAAATGAAGTTGTTTCTAATAAATATAGGTGGCTAGGTAGAGGATTGCCCCTTGGCAAAGATATGAGAAAAGGATGATAGGTTTGCCATATGAATTTCTATAGGTATTTATGTAGCCTGCTCTAATACCACTTGTTGGTCCCATAGGCTAGGCCAAAACCCAAGAGGAGAATAGTGAATTGGGTTATTAAAATTTTTGGCTTAAACCCCTTGAAGGATTAAAGTCCCCTTTTTTAATTTAATTGAAACAATGCAAGTAATCAATAAGTAGACAGAGATTTTTATAGTAGTTCGAGTCAACTACTCTACTCTACTCTTCCAAGCACTCTTCTTTGGTGACTTTGGTTCCACTATCTCACTATAGCAGAAATACAACCAATGCACTTAATACTCTTCTTAATTCCAGCTCAAGGGGTAAAACAATTGTTAGGTCTCATGAAAGTATACACAATCACAAGTATTATAGATGAGGAGAGTTGAGTATTGTTCCCATGAGGAAGTATGTTGTTACACACTAAGTACTAAGCTTATATCAAATCAATACTATTTGATTGAGTGAATTGTAGTAGATGTTATAAAACTAAATCTAAACTGAATAATGAAGTAACAGATCATAAGAGCTAAGGAAGAAATATCAATGGATGAAATATCTAGGGACTCAACTTCACCTAGTAAATCCACTTATGTTGATGAATTGCATTGAGTAAATTATCATTCCTCTCATCGTTAATTTTATGTACTAAAGTATCTACAACCCTTTCTCAAGTGCTATGGTACATGTGCCTATTAAGGTGATCTACTATGTCTCCCTACAAATCCAAATCAATAAACCCTTTACGCTTAAGCATCCATGTGTAATGTATGCACTCGCAAGGTCATACTCACATGGATTGCACATGTACAATGGCTATCTCTAGACTTCATTGCATCATATATTCTTCAATTTAAGAGTCTATTCTTAATTCATCTCTCTCAAGTAAGAATTAGGCATCGCTATTCATGCAAATGGAGGCCAATCCCATACATGTATTAAGCATAGAAAAGAAGAAACAATGAAGAAGAAAATAATTAAACTAAAAAAATCAAACATCAACACAAGATTCATTGCTAGAATCCATATAACCCAAGATGAAAGAAATTTAAAACATCATATTTGAATTAAAACCAACCAAGTAATCGTCAAATATCTTCATAATCCAAGTTTGAATGTTAATTCAAATAAATAATCAATGAATTAGAAAGAAAAAAAATATTTAAGTTGCGGCGACTTTCTCCAATGATCTTTCTTGCTCTAAAGCTCTTCTCTCTTGTCTCCTTCCAAAAATCCCTTGTTTCTATGTTGAAAACTCTTTAAATAACCCAATTTAGGGTTTGTTGCACATCCATATGAATTATAAATCACCCCTTGGGAAAAAATAATCAAAAATTCTAAAAATAAGTCACTTTCCACACTTGTACTGGCACCATGGCGTTTTATTCTGGTGCCGCATCACCAAAACTATTGTCCACAACTTGCCATCTCGTCCACTATGTTCACCATCATAAATTTATCATATGATGTCATAATCACATGATTCTTGATGAATTAGAAAGATAATTTCAACAGATAAAACTTTTATGTTGAAAACGTTTTCTTAGGAAGCCTAAAATTATTCCAACAATTGGATATGAGTGAACTCTTTGTCAATTTTAGAGGGTCTAGAGTCTGAGACAATTGTAGTGTTTTAGCCTCAATGTTCACATATGATATCCACATCCTATGATTCTTGATTTGTTGTTCTGATAACCTAAAGTTCTAAAACTTCTACGTTGAACACTTTTCCTAAATTAGTTTTAATATTCAACAAAAATGACCTCAAAGTGACACCTTTTTTCATCTTCAATAGTTTTCACACCTGAAACACTAACTTCATTAAGTGTAATATATTATCAAAACTAGTGAAATTAAATCTATTGAGAATCCAAAATATGTGAATTTAGGTATTAAAATATGATAAACTATTAGCTTATCAAATATCCCCAAACTTAGTATTTGATTATACTCAAGCAAAATAGTAACCAAACTCAGGAAACTATTTAGGATAGTCTCTCTTAATTAATCAAGAATATGCGAGAAAAATTGCACATGTACACATAACTTAAAATTCATTCAAGACACTTGCCGTGTAATCTCATGAAACTCATGCTTTATCAATCCCTTCATGAAGTAAGAATGTGTGCATGCGCTTTGTCAATCTCATGTTACATGTATGCTTTTTAATCAATAATATGCAATCCAGTGATTCTAATGATCTACATAATGTTGAACATACACTATTATCTAGCTTGATTTTGATGATGAATATTCTTAACCAACCATGTTTTGATTATGAGCAAAAACATTAGTGAAATATTAAGGTACTAACAATTTATTCTCAAGTATTTTGTAGCACTATTTTTCCAAACTAATCTTGAGAATAAACTTCATGATGCTTAAAGGAAGAAACTAATTAAATGCCCAAGAAAACTAAGAATATAAATTACAGATATACTTAAAAGAAGAAAATAGAAAATTCAAAGTTATTAAGAAAACTTTAGAGTCAACTTCAGAGTTGCTCAAGTACTTCAGAGATAAAAAGGATATCCCTTTAGAGCCAATGAAACATTTCAGAGATAGAAGGAAATTCCTTCGAAGTCACAAGTCCAAGCTTTGGAATCAACATAAATGCCTTGGAGTCAAGACAAGCCTTTTGAAGCCACTAGAGCACTTCAAAGATAGAAGAAAATAACTTTAGACTGATGAATTACTTTGGAGTCACGAGCTCACAACCTTTGGAGCCAGTTGAAGCACTTTGGAGTCACGAGCTGACAAACTGTGTAGTTGAGTCAAGTACTTCAGAGTTGACAAGGTGCTTTGGAGACAACGTTGAGAGCTTTCGAAGTTAACAGAACACTCGTTAGTAAATATGACTCGTCAGAGTCAAAAGACAAACACTTTGGAGCCAAGTAAAGCATTTTCGAGACAGAGAAATATTTTGGAGTTTGGAGTTAGTTCCTTCAGAGTCATAGATTAAGTACTACGGAGACAAAATAGAACTTAGAGTCAGCCATCATTGTATCCAACGTGAGTCACTTTTTTCACACTACTTCAGAACCTCCGAAACATCACTTCAAAGCATTCAAAGAGATGGTAATGTGCAAGTTGTGTGAGAAACTTCATACCATTTTAAACTTGGATGATCTGATGATGAATTATAAACTGCGAAACCTCGATGAAAAGTACAATGGTCATAAATTTGAGTGTTTCTTTGCATTAAATGATTCTCAACTACAACAGCAGAGAAAGTCAGAGGTTTTAATATAAAAGAAGTTAAGTGAGAATGAAGAAGATAGAGATTACTTGAAAGATAAAAAGAGAGAGCATTTACAAAGCTTTTAAAGTTTTCTTCCACTATTTCAACTCCATTGCAACTCATTCAAAGAAGCATTCAAAGTCATTCATTCAACCACTTATAGAGATTGAATCTTATTATTTTATTGTTATATTAATTATGTTTATTGCTTTTAAACTTCGTACAAAATCAACTTGCGAGAGGCACTAATACCTGCTGTACACATTTATTTCTACAAGTCAAGGACTTACCTCTATGTAGTTAAAGCAAGTAGGATACTGGCTTACTATTTGTATAAGTTAGTTGGTGAGCTTGGAAACCAACAAGTGTATTTGCTTGATCAGGAGGTTACTAATCAAGGTGTTAGTGGAACCTGAGTTTATCAGAAAAGGCTAACTCAAAGAAGTTGAGTAGGAACCCAAGTGAAAGACCGAACCACTATAAAATATCAGTCTAAGTACCTTGTATTATTAGTCTTTTTTCTATCTTTGCACTTTAATCATTATCTGGCCAAAAATTTTAAAGACTTAATTCACCCCCCCTCCTTGAGTCACCATCTAAACGGGACCAACAATTGGTATCAGAGCAGCCTTTACTTGTTATACCTCACTATTCCATTTATATAACTTGTTAAGAGATCTCTATGGTCAGCTATTTCCACAACACTTTTGTTGAAGGTCAATCTATTCCCAAACCTCCACTATTTGATGGTATAAATTATGGATACTAGAAGATGATAATGAAAAAATTCTTGATTACCTCAGACTATCAGCTATGGAAAACCATCAAAGATGGAATGATTGTTCTAAATACTAAAGATAGATATACTGCTGAGGACATTCTAGAAGCTAAAAAAGATGTTAAGGCAAAGAACTGCCTTTACTATGCTCTTACATACTCTGATTTTGACAAGATATCCTCTTGTGATACAACAAAGGAAATCTGGGACAAACTAAAGGTTGCACATGAAGGCACAAAACAAGTAAGAGAAACTAAGATAAATCTTCTTATGTAGGAATATGAAGCTTTCAATATGAAGGAGATAGAGTTAATCTCAGACGTATTCAAGAGATTTCAAAAGATAATAAAGGGATAAAGAATCTAAGAGTAAATTTTGTAGAGCCCAAGATGGTGAAGAAAATTCTAAGATCCTTATCAAAGTAATGGATGCCCAAAGTGAAAGCACTCTAGGAAATAAAAAATCTAGACATAATGAGCTTAGAAGAGCTCATGGGTTCTCTTATGATTCATGAGGTATTGATGAAGCAAAAAAATATAGAAGAACCTAAGGGCAAGAAGGCAATTGCTCTTAAAGATGAGTCAGAAAATGATGAATCTCAAACTGATGCATCCACAAGTGGAGATGAAGATGAGAAGATGATAATCATTATAAGAAAATTCAAATCCATACTAAAGAAGAAAAGGTTTGGAAATAATTCAAGGAATAATTTTGAAAGAAAGGAAAGAAGGAAAGAAATACCCATTTATTACAATTGTGGGAAACCTAGACATATGAAGTTTGACTATCCAGAACTAGACAAGATACAAAATGATTAGCAAAAGAAGAGGCACAACTCATACTTTGATAAAAAGAACAATAGCGGTAATAACAACAACAACAAAACAAACACAAAATTCTAGAAGAAAAAGAAAGCTCTAATAGCATGGAAGATGATAGAAAGCATAATAAATGAAAGTGAGAGTGAAGAAGAAGAAGAATATGAAGCTTAAATCAGCTAACTCTCTTAAAACAGAAGTATGCAAGATGAACTTCATACAGGAATCAGCTTCATGGCAATCCATGAAGAATAGGTAAATTCTAATTCTAAAACTCCCAATCATGAAGAAATGTTAGATGAATTATATTCAGATTTTATGACTTTAAAAGAAAAGTACAAGAAGACTACAAAGGAGCTCAAAAGAATTACAAATGAATGCTCCAAAATGAAGGAAGAAAATTTCAAGCTCGAGAGTCAAAATAACACCAATGGCAAACTTGAGCAAGTAGTAGCTGAGAACAATGCTCTAAAAAAGACATTAACTTCTACCTTGTTAAGAATGAAACCAAAGAAAAGAGGTGAATAATAACAATATAGAAAATTCGAGCCTAAACAGACTACAATTTGGGTTCTAAAGACAGTTACAAATGTACTAAATGCAACTCAATCTCCTTTAGTTAAAACAATAATGCCCAAGAAACAATGGGTACCAATGCTATCTACAACTAACCCACCTAGACCCATTCCCAAATGGGTATTAAAAGTTAAGACTTAACTTTATCCATGTAGGTGTGCTTGGGAGCCACAAAGAGCAGCATGTGGTATATCAATAGTGGTTGCTCAAGGCGCATGACAAGGAATAAGGATCTGTTCATGGAGCTGAAAATGAAATCTGGTGGAACAGTAACCTTTGGTGATAATGGTAAAGGTAGAGTAGTCGGGATCGGTAAGGTCGACCAACCACTATCTACTACAATTTCGCATGTACTTCTAGTAGAAGGACTGAAACACAATCTTCTTAGTGTAAGTCAGTTTTGTGACAAAGGCTACAAGGTTTTGTTTGAATCTCAATCCTGTTCTATATTAGATAAGTCTCAATTAGTTATAGTGTATGGTAGAAGACATGAAAATATATATTTGGTTGATTTTTCTGATATTTAAGCTAAGTGTCTTATTGTGAATGAGAATGAACTCATGTTGTTGCATAGAAGGCTAGGACATGCCAATAAGAATCTGATTGAAAGATTATATAATAAAGATCTAGTTGTTAGCTTACCAAAACTCAAATTTGATAATAAGTTATGTGATACTTACATGAAAAATAAACAAGTAAAAGAATCATTTAAATCAAATAAAGAAGTATATACAACCAAACCACTTTAGTTGCTACATATGGATTTAGTTGGACTAACAAGAACTAGAAGTCTTGGAGGAAAACATTACGCATATGTAATTGTACATGAGTATAGTAGATTTACCTGGTTAATGTTTTTAACGTCCAAAGATGAAGTTTTTTAATTCTTTAAAGTATTTACCAAATGTTTATAAAATGAATAAAGTTCTTACATTGTTTCCATAAGGAGTGATCATGGTGGAGAGTTTGAAAATCTATAAAATGAATAAAGTTCTCACATTGTTGCCATAAGGAGTGATCATGGTGAAGAGTTTAAAAATCACAGATTCACTAACTTCTATGAAAATAATGGAATTCTTCAAACTTTTTCTGTACCAAGAACACCCTAGCAAAATGGAGTAGTAGTAAGGAAAAACAGATCCTTGCGAGAGATGGCAAGGATAATGTTGAGTGAATACAACCTGCCGTAGTATTTTTAGGCTGAAGCAATGAACACTGCATATTATATTATTAATAGAATCTTTGCTAGATCTATATTCAACAAAAATCCATTTGAATTATACTATAGTCAGAAATCAAATATCTCTTATTTTCATACTTTTGGTTGTAAGTGCTTTATTCTTAACAATTGCAAAGAAAACCTTGGAAAATTTGATAGCAAATCTGATCAAGGAATATTTCTAGATTATTCCATTGTTAGCAAGGCATTTAGAGTGTACAACCTGGGACTTAAGATTGTAGAGGAATCCATCCATGTAAAATTTGATGAACATACTAACTCTATGAAAAGAATAGTGATTTTGATGATGAGATAGATAATCTCCCAACAAGTGTAGAGAAACTGAGATTACAAGATAAACAAGTAGAAGCTCTACTATCAAAGACAACAATGGATGAAGTTGAACCATTCACAACCTAGGTAAATGAGGAAGGTAACTCATCTATTCCCAAAGCTTGGAGATTTATGCATGCTCATCCTGAAAACTAGATAATTGGTGATGTGTTTGATAAAGTTAGAACTAGATCACCTTATCACCAAATATGTGGCAATTTTACTTTCATTTCTCAATAAGAACCAACTTGCATAGACCAAGCACTAGAAGATGAAAACTAAATTTTAGCAATGCAAGAAGAATTGTAGCCTCTGTTATTCACATACTACACCTCTTCCTTGGTCTCTTTTGTGGCCATATATGATTAGATATTTGAAGAAGACTCTCCAGTAATTGGAACTCTCTTTTGTGTCAAGTTAGCTATCTGTGAGTTACAGATGACATCTATGCAATAAGAACTATAATAGGATATAATTCAAAACAACCAACAACTTTTATTTCCATAGAATGCTCATTGGACCATTGAAATGTGTTTGACGTCATGTCTTCTAGCAAGCAATAAGCATCTACAGTAGCCTTCCCCATCAATGACCCTCCAGAAGTAGCATCAACTATAGTTCTAGTTTGATCATTCAATCCATTGTAAAATAATTGAATTTGAAGCCAATTAGGAAAACCATGTTGAGGACACCTTCTAATCAAATCTTTAAATCTTTCTCAACATTTAAAAAGTAGCTCAAAATTCATCCATTGAAACTATTCAATTTCACTGCCTGGTTGTAGAATCTACAACCTCTAGCTTGGTCTCTCAAAGAAAAAAGAAATAATCTCAATTTAGTAGCATCATCAGATACACCATTCATCTTTATCGCATCACTGATTTCTCTGAACATGACTAAGTGAAATTTTGGATCTTCACTGGAGATCCTCTAAACTGATTTTGTTGCACCATGTTGATCAGAGCAGGCTTCAACTCGAAGTTGTTAGAATTAATAGTTGGGCAAGAAATTTCGAAGTAATTATCATTGACCATTGGCTTGAAATAATCCTTGATTACTCTCAATTGATTGTTTTGATCTGCCATTAAATTGAACTCAATTCACTTTTTGTTTCTGATTTCTCGAAGTGTTCTTTTGATCTCTGGATCAAAAGGAATCAAATCAGGTAGTTTAGGGTTTTGCATACACTATTAAGAAAATAAAAAGATAATTGAATAAAAGATGGAAAAAATCAAAATAAATAGAAAAATAAAAGCCCAATATAAAACTAGAATTATGTTGTAACAATATTAGTGAAAAATTAAAATTTAAAATAATCCCTGGCAGCAACACTAAAACTTTTTTGCTGTAAATCTAACTACAAGCGTACAGTATCAAGTTTTATAGTATAAAGATGAGAGAAGGGTTATCATATACATAGGGACTATGAATTTTAATTATTCAGTAGTTATTGTAAAAAATAATCCTAACTTTATTTGAAGAATAAAAAACTAAGATATTGAATGAGAAGTAGAAGTAAACAAACTTTGTTGGAAAAACAATCAAGATAGAGAAGCTCTAGTGGATCAATTTCACTTATGTTTCAATTATGGTGTTTTTAGCTCATCATATATTGATTGTTCTCTTAGTTTATAAATCAATAATTCTAATTCACTTAGCTTCCTCTCCCAAGTATCGAGTCAAGTATATATTCTCAATATCCCAATTTCAATATCCCTATAAAAATTGAAAGATTAAGAACTCATTAAGATATGTAATTCTTTTGAATGATTTCACAAAACCTAAAAGCTCTCCTAAGTCATATACAATTTCATTTTATGATGTCTAGATCCTCTTTAGAATTACCTCTCCCAAGTGTCAAATGCCAAATATAAAATCATTCAATGAATGGCCAATAAATTAAAAGCATTAAGAACAAGACATCACAAATAAACCAATAAAAACTCTCAATAATATAACTAATTAATCAAACCACAATATCCTTATAGGATCCATCTCTTATCTAGAAAGAGAAGTTTAGTTACTCATAGTAATATGAAAAACAATCCCAAGTATTCTAAGCATGATGAAAATAATAAAGGAAGAATAATAAAAAACAATAAAAACCTATTTGTAGATGATCTTCCTCCACAACATTTGCACCCATATTTTCTTCTAAACTTGAACTCCTTCACCAAAGTTGTTCTCTTTTCTTTGTTAGGCAACTTTTACCTCTTTAAATAACCCAATTTAGGGTTAGGTTGCACCCCTTTAAGGATTAGAACTATGATTTTCCTCATAAGATACAAAAACTTCTAAAAATACAAAATTTTCACACATCCAAGCACTTAGGTGCCCAACAATCTGTCGAATTGCACAATTTTTCTAGCAACATGGGTGCCTAGGCACCCAACAGTATTTTTCTCATTGCTACAGTGATTTCAATGGGTGAAAAGTGTATTTTAGCTTTTCTTCCTTCCAACTTTATTTAATCTTCTTCCAATCATCTAAGCTTCATGTTTGATGCTTGATTAATGACTGGGATTAATGATCCACCAATGTATATGTTCTTATGAAGATTGGCTTACTAAATAATAGCAAAACTTGCATGAAAATCAACATAAGCTTAGGTAATCTCTCTTGTTTTCTCTTTGCTTGCATCCACCACTTTCCCAAGTGAGTAGCAACTATTTTTACATGATCTTATTACATGTGAACCACACCTTGGATGTCCATGATGGTCCATTGCTAATCATGAAGAAATAGAAGTGATTAGAGTGAAATTTGGTGCATTGTTAAACAATTGAAAAGATCTTCACCATTAACTGCACTGTTCTTGTTCTTCTTGACCAATTGAGTTGAATTCTCCACACATGTGTATGTCCCACATGATATATAGCTTCTCCATTACAATAATATCATCGTTCTCAAGATCATGGCCAAATTAAGTTGTCAGTTAGGCTACCTTGCTCCAAAATAATCTATTTTGGCCTAATTGACCTAAATTTCACAAAATTGACTTGAAACATAAACTAACTCCTTTTATTGCAATATTTGATCAAATGTGTATATAAATCAACGAAATCATGTCAATTAAGAACAAAACATTTGAATTTATGTATCTAAAATATGATAAAGATGAGATTATCAATTGGCTAGGGAATGCTAATGCTGCTGTTGCAACACTCGACTCTCTTGTTGTTTTTACTTCTCTTCTTTCTACCTCTTCTCTTAGATCTTCTATCCTTATTACTTGGCTTGCCATCTTTGGCTTCTGATAAATCCATCCATCCTTAGTTTCTCTAAATCCTATTCTTTTTATTGTTATCTTTCCAACCATATTTGATTGTTTGATTAGTTCCCCATGCTCATCTTTAAGGTTTACTCCTACGTTGTTCAAAAACTTTTTAAAGACCATGCCATAGGGAAGTGGGAATCTGGAATCAATCTTGACCATGTATAGGTAGTTAGACATCAGTCATGCTAGATCCCCTTTCTTCCTATTTTTCAATCCCCATAGAGTTTTTGCATCCTTTCAGGGATTTGGTTTGAACTCCCTACTTTAGGATGAATATTGTTGAAAAAAAGAATATGAGACAAAAGTGATTGGCATGAAGGCAGCTTTTCTTTTCTCCTATTGCTACCCTAATGATGAGAATGCAAAATGTCATATTTTATTCTCCTAATACTTCATCTTTTGCACCTATTTGATTCCTAAATATAC
>JAYJMB010058497.1:101394-122491 GCA_036873735.1 Pouteria campechiana | reverse complement strand
CATGCATGTATCAATGTGATCTTAAAGAGAATCAAGGCAAGTTCTAGAGAAACAAATCCATGGAAGAATATCTCTCATGAAGGAAAAGAATGAGACTAATGTGTGTGTTAGTCTAAAGGTTCAAAATCTCACCAGCTTTTGTCAATGAAATTTAGTCATCTCTATTCTTAAGAAAAATAACTAAACCAAGCAATTGCAAATTGAAAGATTACTTATTCAATCATGTTATTAAATTTTCAAGCTTAGTTGAATCTTGCTCATGATATCCTCAACCCAAATCATTAGAAACCACCAAAACAAAGGGTAAAACTGACTCTCTCTTAATTTTTTTCAAAAATAAAAGCAAAGATAAAACAAAAACACAAAAAACACAACCTTAACTTAAACTTAAATCCACTCCCCCACACTTAAAACTTACATTGTCCCCAATGTAAGGTCAAATGTAAAGAAGATGCAAAAATGACCATAATATAAATGCAAAAATAAAAAGAAAATAAGAAAAAGAAACACAAACTCCCCTTGGGTTGCCTCCCAAGCAGCGCTTTTGTTTATAGTCATTAGCTTGACTCACTGCATCCTTCTTCAATCAATGTAAAACTAGTTGTTCCAGATCCAATTCTACAGCATTCTCAACTTATAGTCCTTCATAGAAAGGCTTAAGTCTATAACCATGCACTGTGAAGACTTTGGAAGTTGCCAAACTCTGAATTTCAACTGCACCATGAGGAAAAATGTTAGTGACAATAAAAGGTCCATTCCAATGAGAACATAACTTATCTAGAAATAGACAAAGTCTTTAATGGTATAGAAGAACTTTTTGACATATTTTAAACTCCTTCCTAGAGATTATCTTGTCATGAAAAGCCTTCATCTTTTCCTTGTAAATCCTTGCATTCTTATAAGTATCATTGTGAATCTCCTCTAACTCTAGTAATTGTAACTTCCTGTGCTCTCCACTTTCATCCATGTTCATGTTGAAACTCTTGATAGCCCAATAAGCCTTGTGTTCTCACTCAATAGGAAGGTGACATGATTTCCCAAACACTGACCGATAAGGTGACAAACTAATGGGCATCTTGTATGCAGTCCTGTATGCCTACAAAGCATCATCCATGCATAAACTCTAATCTTTTCTATTGGGGTTAACTATGTTTTCAAGAATGGACTTGATCTCTTAATTTGATACTTCAACTTGTCCACTGGTTTGCGGATGATAGGTAGCTGACACCTTATGAATCATAAGATATTTTCTCAACAACGCTTCAACTATTTGATTGCAAAAGTGGTTACCTCGATCACTTATCAAAGCTCTTGGAATTCTAAACCTAGAGAATATGTTAACCCTGATAAAATTCACAATAGCCTTAGAGTCATCAGTCTTGGTGGCTTTAGCTTCCACCTATTTTGAAACATAATCAACAACAAGTAATATGTAAACAAAACCAAAAGAAACAGGGAATGGTCCCATGAAATTAGTGCCCCAAATTTCAAAAATTTCACAGACTAGTATGGGGGTCTGTGGCATCTTATTTCTTTGGGAAATATTATCTGCCCTTTGACAGTGATTACACAACTTGCAAAAAGAGTATGAATCTCAAAACAAAGATGGGGCAATAAAAACCACACTCTAACACTTTTCTTGTTGTTCTCTTGGCTCCAAAGTGACCTCCACAAGCATAAGAATGACAAAAGGTGAGTAGAGATAGAAACTCACTTTCAGAAATACACCTTATTACCTTATCCGCAATATGCTTCCACAAGTATGGGTCGTCCCACACATAATATTTTGCATCACTCTTAAATTTGTTTCTCTGAGCTTTAGATAAATGAGGTAATATGTTAGTGACCAAATAGTTTACCATATTCGCATACCAAGGCAATTTCTCACTTGCATAGAACAATTACTCATCAAGAAACATTTCCTGCAGATGAAGTTCATCCTCCACATGTACTAATCGACTCAAATGATCTGCAACCCAATTTTTTATCCCTCTTTTGTCCTTAATCTCCAAGTCAAATTTGCTCGAGAGAAGTATCCACCTTATCAACCTTGGCTTTGCTTCCTTCATCACCATCAAATAACAAAGAGCTGCATGATCAGAATAAATATTGACTTTAGTACCAAGCAGATAAGATCTAAATTTTTCCAATGCAAAGACAATAGCTAAAAGTTCTTTCTTAGTGGTGGAGTAATTTCTCTGAGTATCATTCAATGTCTTTGAAGCATAATAGATAACATGAGATGCTTTCTCAATTCTTTGACCCAAAACAGCACCCACTGCATAATTGCTTGCATCACACATTAGCTCAAAAGGAACACTCTAATTAGGAGGATGGATAACTGGGGTTGAAGTCAATAGTTCCTTCAACTTGTCAAACGCCTTTTCGCATCCTTCATTGAACTTAAAAGCCACATCCTTTTTGTAGAAACTTGCATAAAGGCAATGCTATTTTGGAGAAGTCCTTAATGAATCTTCAATAGAAACCTGCATGTCCAAGAAAAGAATGAACTTCCCGCACACTAGTGGGATAAGGTAAAGACTAAATGATATCAACTTTAGCTTTGTCTACATCAATTCCACCAGATGAAATAACATGACCCAAAACTATACCATGTTCAACTATGAAGTGATATTTTTTAGAATTTAACACAAAGTTAGTTTCTATGCATCTTTGAAAAACAAGTGTAAGGTTATGCAAACAATTATCAAAGGAGTCTCCATGAACTATGAAATTGTCCATAAAGACTTCTATAATATGCTCAATATAATATGAAAAGATGCTAACCATACACCTTTGGAAAGTGGTTGGGGCGTTGCAAAGGACAAAGGGCATCCAGTGATATGTAAAAGTTTCGAATGGTCATGTGAAAGTCATTTTCTCTTAATCTTCTGGAGCAATTGCAATCTGGAAATAACCTAAATAACCATCAAGCAAACAATAGAAAGAATAACCAGCTAACCTCTCAAGCATTTGATCAATAAAAGGCAAAGGAAAGTGATCCTTGCGAGTTATAGCATTCAATTTTCTATAATCTATACAAACTCGCCACCCATTCTGAACACAAGTAGGAACTAACTCATCATTTTGATTTTTCACCATAGTTATTCCAATTTTTTTAGGAACCACTTAAACTGGGCTAACCCAACTTCTATCCAAAATAGGGTAAATCACTCCAACTTCAAAAAGTTTGAGGATTTCCTTTTTTACTACTTCCATTATAGTTGGGTTCAATCTCCTTTGTGGCTAACAAGAAGGTTTTGCTACCTCTTCAAATAGAATACGATGTATGCATGTAAATGAGCCAATTCCCTTAATATTTGCAATTGTCCAACCAATTGTCATCTTATGCTCCTTAAGGACTTTCACAAGCTTCTCTTCTTGTGGTGTACTGAGTTTACTTGAGATGATCACTGGTAATGTCTCTCCCTCTCCAAGGAACACATACTTGAGATGATCGGGTAGAGTTTTCAAATCTAGAATAGGAGCCTGCAAAACAGAGGGTTAAATTCTCTTATCAAAAATTGGTAATTCAATATGAGGAACATTACCTGATTTTGGTGGCTTTGGAAAGTCATTCAATGTTGCAACAGTTTCCTACAATTCATTAGTCCATTGTAAAATTTCATTCTCCTTCTCAAGATTCTCACTAATGGCAACTTCCAATTCATCTTTCCCATCAATTTCAAAAACTTCCTATGCACAAGAATCAATCACATCAACAAAATAAATAGAGTTATTATCATCAGAATACTTCATAACATCATAAATATTAAACTTAACGATTTCACTATCAAATTCTATGGTAAGTGTGCCACTATGAACATCTATCTTAGTTTTGGATGTTTTCAGGAATAGTCTTCCTAACAGAATAGGAGTAGTATAGTTACCATTCTTCATATTTAACACATAAAAATAGTAGGAAAGACTAAATCGTTGACTTGCACAAGAACATCCTCAACTACCCCTTTTGGATATGCATTAGATCTATCAGCTAATTGAATCACAACACCATTCTTATTCCAAGTTCCAAGTCCCAAGCATACAAAGAATATGGCATAACATTAATGGAAGCTCCTAAATCTAACATAACCTTTTCAAGTCTAATGTTACCTATCAGGCAAGGGATAGTAAATATATCTAGATCTTTGCACTTTGTAGGGAGTTTTTTTTAATGATTGTAGAAACATTCTCCCCTACTCTCACCTTCTCATACCCTGTAATTTTCTGTTTCCTCTTTATTTTACACAATTATTTTAGGAATTTAGCATAATGAGGTACTTGTTTAATAGCATCAAAAAAAGAAATGTTTACCTCATATTTATGAAAAGTCTCAAATGGATCTTAATATCGTTCAATTTTTTGAGATTCTACTAAATCCTTAAGAAAAGTTGGTACTGGTCTATATTTAGAAAGAGGTGGAAATTTATGTTGAATTACTTCATTGTCCTTAGGAAAGTCTTTGTCTGCAACAACATCTTTCTCCTTTGCTTTCTCCATTGGTGTAGGAGCCATCTTTTCTGTAATTTCAACCTCTTTACCTCTTATCAAAAAAATTGCACTTACATTTTCTGTTGGGTTCACCACCGTTTGAGAAGGCAATTTTTCTAAATTTTTTATCTCCATTCGATTGATTATAGTTGCCATTTGACTCATCTGATTCTCCAAACTTTGAATGCTAGCCTTCGTCTCCTATCGAAATTGCAAAGTGTTAGAGGCAAGAGAATTAACAATATCTTCAAAAGATATACTAGAGTTGAAATTTTGTCCCTATTGTGGTCTAGGTTGGTATGGCTGCTTGTACTACTAGAAATTTGAGCAATTTTGAGTTGTGGGCTGATTTGCTTATGGGTTCCCATAGCTGAAATTAGGGTGATCTTTCCATCCTGGGTTGTATGAGTCAGAATAAGGATCATAATTCCTCTATGGTTGTCCAAAAAAAACTACCCATTGCATTCACTTGCTCAGTAGGTTCTTCTTGAAGAGTTAGGCATGCATCAGTTGGATGTCCTATTATTGAACAAATTCCATAAGCTTTCATTGTCTGTGTATTTCCTATAGCAAATTGACGAACAGGAGAAGTTAAACTTGCAATTTGTTGTTCAAGAGAGGAAACACTTACCTCATTAATAGGCTTTGATGAAGAGTCAAGCCTATTGCCAAATTATTGTGAGTTAGCTACAATGTTTGTAATTAAATTCCTTACAGCTTCAGGAGTTTTATCCACCAAAGCTCCTCCACTAGCAGCATCAATTATGCTCCTTTCAATGGGTAGAAGACCATCATAGAAATACTGGATGAGTAACTGCTCACTAATCTGATGATGGGAACAACATGCACATAATTTCTTGAAATTCTCCTAATATTCATATAGAGATTCTCCAATATGTTGTCTCACACCACAAATTTCCTTCCTAATGTCGGCCGCCCTTGAAGCTAGAAAATATTTCTCCAAAAATAGCTTCTTCATCTCATTCCATGTTGTGATGCTCCCAGAGGGTAGATAATAAAGCTAATCCTTAGCCAGATCTTTCAAAGAGAATGGAAAAGCTCTTAGTTTGATTTGTTCTTCAATCACCCTTGTTGGTTTCATACTCGTACACACAATATAAAACTCCTTTAGATGCTTGTGAGGATCTTCACTTGCAAAACCATGGAAAGTGGGCAAGAGATGATTAGTCCAGATTTTAATTCAAAACTAATAGTAGTATCTAAAGTAAGAAACATTATGCATAAGGGTTGTTGATCCAAATCAGGTGTGACAAACTATTTCAAAGTTAGAGTTCTAGCCATGATTTCCTCCTTTTCAGAATTTCTTCGAGTTTCACTCCTTAATCTGTGCAAAGTTCTCTCAATTTCTATTTCATACTACAAATTACCTTGATTAGAAGATCGAGTTGCTATCATAAACAATCAAGAAAAATCTAATAAACTCTAAAGAAAATAAAAATAAAAAATAGAAAAAGTCACAAAAGCACAAAAATAAACTAGAATGCCTCCCTGGCAACAGCGCCAAAAATTTGTGTGCTGTCGTAGGCAACCAAATTTAGAACCTTACTCTAATTAAATTACCTATAGTAGTGTGAATAAGGGTCAATCTCACAAAGAGTTTCTAGCTTAGTTCTATGTAGTGTGAACAAGAAAAGGGGGGTTTTGAATGAAATGAAGAAAGTGTTAGAAAAGAAATCTATCAGAGAAGAAAACCTTAGTTCAAGTTAACATTCATAATTAGAATCTCATAACTGATCATTGATATAATTATAAATCAATTCATACTTTAAATATTCACCACGGGAATTATTTTTCCTATCTCTCCTTCAACATTGTTAATTAGAAACCAACATTCTAATTAACTCTAACCACTAAACAACCCCAGACTAGCGCTAAAGGTTTAATCTAATAGCAACCTTAAGATTTGTTGAAATTGGTGAAGATAAACAACACAAGCAACAGTGATTTCATTTAATTTAGTCAAATATTCTTCCTAAGATTTAATAATTGCGACAATAACAAATTATTAAACCCTAGTTGCTTCGCAAATTAGAGAGATCAAATGATTATAGATTTGATATCTAATCTAGCAATAGATTGAAATGACTAATAAAATAGTAGGCATCTTAGCAATTAAACACAATAATCGTAATCATGAACAAAGAAGAATATTCAATACTTACAATATAAATTGAATAATTAAATCAAATTAGATCTCATAGTATATTGATTCTAAGGTTTCTGTTTCCTTAAACTAAGAATAAAAATTTAGGTATGCAAGGCCATGAAATTACAAAGAAAATAAAATAGAAAGGAGAGAAGAGAGAAGATCCTCTTTCAAAAGCCGCTAAAAAGTCCTCTTTAACTCCTAGTAAAAGAATCCTCAAAAAGCTCTAGAAAACTACTATTTATAGAGAGTCAAAAATATGCAAAATATGTAAAATCCATAGAATCCAAAAAGTGGAAACGGAGTCGGGAGCCACCGACACCACCTTGCTGCATGATGTGGTGGGAGTGTGATGTGAGTTGGCGCTGGCAATGCTAGATGGGCGCCGGTTCCTGCCTCCGGTGCTTTGCTCCTTGTTGCTTCTCCTCTACACTTCATCTTGACTTTGGCATTCTTTCTATTTTTGCCCTTGATTATTCCTTATCTTTGAAAACTCCAAATATGAAGTTATAAAAATTTTTCTTGTGTTTCTAGAACATCTTTAATCATCTTAATCGGAGATCAGATGAGAGAGTTATAACCAAAATTAAGAGAGATGTTGAAATTGTTTCAAATCCTTCAATTGACTTCTTTTTGCACTTAACCACTCCAATTGTCTCCTAAATCAAAATATAAGAATAATGAGTGCATATAAGTATAAGTGTAAAAGATTAAGCATTAAGAGAATAAAATATGATATTTTGTATTCTCATCACCAATTTATAGAAATAATCCTTCACTACAAGTATACCAACTTGCAAGACTAAACCACAAAATGTGAAATTCAAAGAAACTTTTCTACATAGATTTTGCCTCAAGATAGGATGAGATGTACATAATGAAAATCAAGTAATAAAAATTTTATTCAATGAACAATATGTGCGTCAAACTTCTTTTATGTGATATGGATATAGCTTGAAGCTTTGAGTCAAGTTGTAGTGCAATGGAGTTGAACACCCTTTGTAAGAAAATTTTTCTTCTGTAAATGCACAAATGTAAAAAATTAAATTGCAAAAACTTCTTTTTTCAAAAACTTCTTTTTTCTTCAAATGGAGTTTCTATTTGTAAGCTCTTGAAGGACTCGTTGTTGTCTGAAACTCGACTGTGGAGATTATAGTTGATTCTAACTTGTGAAAGATGCATAAAATATTCAGCCATGAAGACAGACCTCTGTGAGACTTAAATCTCCTCTGTCAAAAAACTCTATCAACGAGAATGTCCCTAAGGCCTTTCTTGATATCCTCTTTCAACTCCTCTAGTGTTAGTGGTTATTGTCCCTCTATTGACACATAAGGTTTCCTCTTTCAATGCCTCTGTTGGAAAGAAGCCATTAAAGTTTTAATGACAAACATTTGTGTTTGACCAATTATCCTTTATAGACTCTCAGTCAGCTCTAACAACTTCAACTACCACCAATGGTTAGTTTACAAACCTCTATAGTTTTTAATTTCTCCTCTATGATCTACTTTATTAAAACTTTTAACTTGGACATGATTCAAGGTTCTTCTAGAGACCTCTGTCAAAGGATATGTCTCCTCTGACATGTCTTCTATCGTGTGAATTCTTATAAAAACTTGGCATTGATAGATTTTTCTAGCTTGACTTGTCTTATGACATGTTGGGACTATTTTGAGTTGCTTTTTGATTAAGTCTTTTGAACACCTTTAGGATTTGTTTGCTTGTTAATTTTGTACTACACTTGTTTTTTTAATTTAAATTTTGCTACACTTAGAAATAACATTATTAGTACCTTCAATTCTCACTCATATGTTTGTTCATTATTAAAATCAAGCCTTCATTGAGCTATGTGTTGGAGTTAATAGAATAAAATTTGCAATGCATTAAAATGGGGGTCTTCACAATCTATGATCTCACATGCCCGAGAAAGGATTAATCTAACCTAGGAGTTTGTCTTTATTCACTCTGTTTTGTGCTCGATTTTGTTCCCTTCCTTAGCAATTATACCATGCAAGTGGGGCCCATCAATAGATGCCATCCAAAACATTAATCTGATGACTCCATGATTTGTCCCAGTCAAAGCTATTTAGAGATTTGTAAAAAAATGTGTTCTACTTAAAGTGAGAATGAACCTTGTAATTTCATTGGAATTCCCTTCCTTTACATTACTAAGTAATAAAGTTTAAATACATCAAGGACTTAACTACTTCGCTAAACAAACTAGTTGGCAATAAAATAGACAATAATTATTGAATAATGGAAATATTCTCTCTAAGTTATT
Source organism: Pouteria campechiana (assembly GCA_036873735.1). Lineage (NCBI taxonomy): Eukaryota > Viridiplantae > Streptophyta > Magnoliopsida > Ericales > Sapotaceae > Pouteria > Pouteria campechiana. The sequence goes on along the minus strand of JAYJMB010058497.1, from coordinate 113,555 downwards.
GACCGATTCCTATGCAAATAAAATAACAACAATAACTATTGCAAATCTTAAGCCATAATCTACAACAACATGGTCCACATCATATGCCGCCTTGCATGGAATTATTCCACACTCAATCTGCGTACCTTGGGCTCTTGATAGGCACTAGAGTTGACCTTCTTGGTTTACCATTGCCCCCTTCTTTCAATGGAACCTTGTCCTCAAGGTTCAAGTTGATAAACTTGTTTCACAGCTCTTGTGTATTTTCCCATGTATCATTTTTTTTGGAAGCTTTTTCCACTGGACAAGGCTTTCCTCAACAAATGACCCTTTCTTGACCCATCTAGTATCCAAAATAGTTTTAATTTCCATAATAATCTCAGTATCATCAGCTATGGGCGGTAGTTTATTGCTAGTGGCATTAGTCTCCCATACTTGCCTTTTAAGAATTGAAACATGAAAAACAGGGTGAATTCGAGACCCTTTAGCTAATTTGAGTTTGTAAGCTACCTTTCAAATATTTACTTCAATTTGGTATGGGCCATAAAAGCGACTAACCAGCTTTTGATATGCTCTCCTATAGATAGTTTGCTGGTAATAAGGATGGAGTTTAAGGATGACTAAATCCCCCAATTTAAATTCCACATTCCTTCTTTTTGAATCAATCATTTATTTCATTTGATTGACTGTTGCATGTAAATTGGTTTTGAGCTACTATAAAATGACATTTTGTGATACCATTGTTTGGTCCACTTCATCGACAAAAGATGTCCCAACTTGATAATGTGGAATATTTGGCAGTGGCCTCCTATAGAGAGCTTGGAATGGCCATCCTAATAGAGTTGTGGTATGTAGCATTGTACCAAAATTCAGCCCATGGAAGACAAGAACTCCACTTTCAAGGATGTTGAGAAACAAAACATCGTAGATATTGCTCAACACACTTGTTAACTACCTCGGATTGACCATCAATTTGGGGATGGTAGGTAGAGCTCATGTGCAATTTAAGCCCTAAACTTTTGAAGAATTCATGCCAAAAGTGACTTATAAAAATGGGATTTTGGTCACTGATAATTGATTTTGGCATGCCATGAAGCTTGACAATCCCTTCTACAAAATTTTCAACTACCATTTTTGTTTTATAAGGATACAACAAAGCCAAGAAATGAGCTGATTTACTTAGGTGGTCAAGTAGCACAAAAACGGTGCTCTTGCCATGGGATGGTGGTAACCTTTCAATAAAATCCATGATGATGTCATCCCATACTTGGCAAGGAATGGGCAATGGTTGGAGAAGACTACCTAGAGATAAAGTTTCTATTTTCTTCTTTTGACAAACAGTGCAAGAGGCCACATATTTTTGAATCACCTTATGCATTGATGGTCAATAGAATTATTGTGTCAACCGCTTGTATGTTCTCAATACTCCAGAATGTTCTCCTTATGGTACAACAAATTGACAGGCTAGGAATTAGGAGGAATAACTACATAATTTTTGTAACATACAAAACAAATCTGTCATTTATACAGATCTCTAGGATTTTCAGTTGCAAGCTTGCCAATCCAAACCATATAAGGATGCTTGTTGGCTTCATCCTTGATTGCATTCCACAAAGATGTTTGAGGGACAAAAAGAATATTAAGGCTAGGCTTGCTTATTAATCTTAATAAAGCATCGGCAGTTAAATGCTGCTTTCCCGGCTTGTAAGTGATCTCATAGTCATACCCTAACAATTTGGACACTTTCGACCCAATAAGTAAGGATGCTAAGTCCGAATAGCTTGAACAATGGCAAACATTTCTTTAGCATAGGTAAATCATGATTGCTTTGTGACTCCTAAGGCTTAGCTCATGAATGCTATGGGCTTCCCTTGTTGAGTTAACACCGCTCCAATGCCATCACTTGAAGCATCAAATTCAATGACAAATGGTTCATTAAAGGTAGGCATAGCAAGTGTAGGAGTAGAGGTCATAGCTTACTTCAAAGCCTTGAATGCATCCTCCGCTTCTTCCATCCTTCTAAATTGCCCTTTTTTTAAAAGGTTGGTAAGTAGCTGAACTATAACTTCATAATTGCGGATGGACTTTCTGCAATAACCTATAAGGCCTAAAAATCCATGCAATTCAAAAACATTAGCGGGTCTAGGCCAATTGAGTATAGCCTTAATTTTCCCTTGGTCTTAATGCCTTGTGGAGTTACAACGTGACCCAAATATTCAATTTTTTGATGGCCAAATGCGCACTTGCTAAGCTTGATGAAAAATTTGTGATGTCTTAATATTTCAAATACCTTTTTAACATGTTCAAGATGCATGGTCCAATTGGTGCTATAAATTAGAATATCATAAAGAAAGACTAAAGACTAACATGAATTTTTGAAGATGTGGATGGAATATCAAATTCATAATGGTTTGAAAAGTTGAAGGAGCATTACACAAGCCAATGGGCATAACCAGATATTCATAATGATCATTGTGTGTGCAAAATGCAATTTTGTAAATGCTTAATAGATGTACCCATACCTAGTGGTAACCTAATCATAAATCAAGTTTAGTAAAGAAGGCTACCCCATATAGTTCATCAAGCATATCATCAACAGTTAGAATAAGGAAGCTATCCTTGATGGTTACAACATTAAGAGCTCTATAGTTAGTGTAAAACGCTATGAATCATCTTTCTTTTTGACTAACAAAATAGGAGAAGAGAATGGACTTATGCTAGACCTTATTAGCCCCAATTTAAACATGTCATGAACTTATTTTTCTATTTCAGCCTTATGAAAATATGGATACCTGTATGGTCATACATTAATTGGTTTGGTCCCCTCTTTGAGATTGATGTAGTGATGTATTTCCCTTTCTGATAGAATTTGCTTTGGCTCCTGATAGATGTCCTCAAATTCTTGTAATAATTCTTGCATATTGAGTGGATTCTTTGAGGCACTTTTTCCATGGTTGGTTTTAGACAAATGGCAAATACAAAATTTTTTTTTCTTTATCTCTTTTGAAATTGTTTTAAATGTCACAAGTTGAATCTCTTGGTTGTCAATTCCTTTCAATTGATGATGTCGGTCCATCCATGAAAACTCCATTGTCATCCTTTTCCAATCACAAACCACCGTGCCCATTTTTTCAAGCCAATGAACCCCTAACACCATATCAAACCCAAACAATGGTAATGAATAAAGAGTTAAGGTAAATGGAATACCTTGCAATAGGACTTGAACATTTTCAAACCTCCCTTGGCACTTTAGAGGATCACCATTAGCCACTTTCACATTAAAGGGTTTAGTTAGCATTACTGGAAATTGTAACAGTTTGACTACCTTTTCATTGATGAAATTATGGGTTGACCTACTATCAATAAGAACAATCAGTTCATGAGGGGCTAAAGACCCAATTTAGCCAAAACTAGCATGGTTCGAGTTGTCAAACACCCATTGAGGGCATGAAGTGAAATTTTGGGCTCACCTTGGAGGTTGGTGTGAGCTCCTTCTTTATCATTTGTTTTATTTTCATCATAATCTCCTTCAAGCAATAGCAGTTGTGGTCCTTTGCATTTGTGCCTAGGTACAAATTTCTCATCGCAATTAAAATAAAGGCCTTGAGCTCGTCTCTTTTGTATCTCATCTCAAGTGAGTCAGTTTCATTGGTGAAGTAGACTTCAGTTTTGTTGGGGAAGAGTCGAGAGTAGTCCTTTTGAATGGATGTGTAGCTTTCTTTTGATGGGTCAATTTCTCATCTCACATCTTGGCCAAACTAATAGCTTCCTTCAAGGATTTTGGCTTAAACATCTGAATTATATCCGCTATTTCAGTTTTAAGACCTCCCATGAAGGTGCCTACCAACGCCTTTTGAGTCCACCCTTGCACTCTATTTCCCAATCCCTCAAATTCCTTCTAGTACTCGTGTAAGGATCCCATCTATCTTATTTTTGACAAAGACTCGTCAAAATTCTAACAATCTATAGGACCAACATGAGACCATAATTCCTCCACAAAAATGCCCCATGACACCTCCTCCCCTTCCTCCTGATAAGCCATGCGTATCCACTGCCACCATTGATTTGCTTCTCCTTTCAGATGAAAAGAAGCCAAGGATACTTTGTGTACTTCCAAAGTGCCCTGGTATTCAAAGAATTGGTTGACATGGTTGAACCATTCTGTTGGATCATCACCAGAATACATGGGAAATTCAAGCTTAGCCAATGTGGAGGAGAACATTGGTCGCCCCCCTTCTACTTTTTCACAAGAACGCTCATTGGAGGTCTATACGTTGTGTTCGTTGACATTGCTAGAGAGTGGGTCTTGCCTTATAAGCAAAACTACAGAGATTTTGCTAATGTTAGTTTCTAGCTGATGTAGTTTGTCACTAATGCCCAACTCCATTGGATTCAAATTATCTTGAAGTCCTCCAAGACCTGCTTCTAAATTCTCGATTCTTTCCTTGTTAGTAGTTATAATGTACGAATTTGATACCAGTTGATTATTCTCAATCAAAGCTATTTAATGATTTGTAAAAGGAAGTATTCTACTTAAGGTGAGAATGAACCTTGTAATTTCATTGGAATTCCCTTCCTTTACATTGCTAAGTAATAAAGTTTAAATACATCAATGACTAAACTACTTCTCTAAACAAAAGTAGTGAAACAGCAAGTTGACAATAAAATAGCCGACAATTATTAAATAATGAAAATATTCTCTCTAACTTATTGACCGATTCCTATGCAAATAAAATAACAACAATAATTGCAAATCTTAAGTCATAATATGTAACAGTATAGTCCAAATTATATGTCGCCTTGCATATAATTGTTCCACACTTAATCGTCCTACCTTGGTTCTTGATGGGCACTTGTGTTGACCTTCTTGGCTTATCACTCCGACGACCCTTGTATCCCATTCATCAAAATACATAAAAACCCTTGTATCCCATTCATCAAAATACATAAAACCTTTTTCACAGGATGTCTTCATCAAGATATTCTTACTATAATCAAGCGAATATAGTAATACCATACTGCAATACCGTATTTCTATTAATGAACGTCCGTTTACAGACCATGGATACAATAAATCTATAAGATACTTGTAATGGCATGGTAATCCATCTATTGGTGCAGATCAATTAAGCAAATCCAAAAATGAATTGGGTTGAGTTGAAAAAAAATGGAAAAATGTGGTTGAATAGATTAAATTCAACCCGACTTGATCTATAATTTAGATCATAGTTGGGTCGAGGAGTCGGTAAAAAAATCTAACCTGATCCTATTTTAAATATCTTTCAATCATCTAAATTAACCCCACCTTTTATCCGTCCTCAAATAATCAGAATAGTACATCACCCTCTCTTCGAAATTCCAACCACCCAGCCCCGTTCATGGAAAACCACAACGCCGTGATATTTCCGCTGCAGCCGCAGCCGGATCTGACGGCGACGGAAGAGGCAGCAGGGGGGGCACCAGGTGGGGCCACCCTGGGTATGGTCTGGGTTGTCCGTTAGCGTTACGTCCGCTCCGTCTCTCCCACACTTTTCTCAGTTTTGGGGTTAAATAATTCAAAAGAGAAGCACGAGTATTGCTGGAGGTCGCATTCGAAGGCCTCCCAACACATGCTCGCATGTGAGGGTGGCCAGAGCCCCACGTGTGACAACTAAGCTCTGTTTTTTGTGTGAGAAGGCCGTTTTGTTGGTCTTGGGTGGCAGACCGTCGCTCGCTTTCCTCTACGACACATTTTTTCACGCTACTTGGGCGCGCACGTTAAGATCCTACGCTCTTCTCCGAGCTGGCAATCACTCTCCGTTTACATTTTATTATCCACGCTACACCGTCCAACCCGTTGGACTGATGGTACCGTCCATACATCCAATAAGTTCAAATCTTTTTTCCTCTCATTCTACGTACAATTTTTCGAAAAAGTAGTTTGACCAATTCACAGATATACCTACATCTTTTATTTATAAATGCAATTCTATTAATGTTTCTTAAAATATTTATAAATTTATATATGTTTTATTAAAATATTTTTAAAATGAAAAAATTATCGATTTTTGAAGGGTGTTCTGAATGCAATTACATCTTTTGTAGGATAATTATTTTACACCGAAGGATTCATATTGGGGATGACTTTGCTAAAACCATAGAAGCTATTTAATAATTTTGAAATTAATGGTTTTAAATTTTTTAAAAATATTTTAATAAAATATAAGCGTTTTTGTATATTTTTGAAAAACATTGTTAAACTATAATTATGAGATAAATTATGAATAAAACGTGTACATATATTGGGAATGCTCCCTAATACTTTTCTTTGCATTGCCATGATTGAGCAATTGTAGAATGAAAGAGCAACGAACATGCAGCAACGAATTTCGCGACGCATTAATATGTGGGTCTTCACAACCTACGGCCTCGCATGCCGGGGAAAGGATTGATTTAACCCAGGAGCCTGTCTTTCTTGGCTCCGTGTCGTGCTCCGTTTTGTTCCGATCCTCAGCAATTATGCCATGCGCAACACAAGTGGGGCCCACTGATAGGGGCCTTCCAAAACATTAATCCGATGACTCCAACCACCCTTTGTAGGTCATTCATAAATATACATAAACTCTTTTTTACACTGTCTCTTCACCGTAGATATTCTTACTATATTCAAGCGAATATAGTAATACCTGCTGCATTTTCATATTTCTACTAATGAATGTCCGTTTATACACCATGAATAAAGTAAATTTGTAAGATATTTGCTGTTGGCTAAGCTGACTTCACATGAGGGTGCCGCGGATATGAGATTGTGTGAGTCTTAAAGATCTAGAAAATATTTCAAAAATATACTCATTACTAAATATGCATAAACTTTTATAATCTTTGGAATCAAACTAATCCTAACTTTTTTCACTTGACTTGTCCCCTCATAATCTACCTACAGATGGTTCCAAATTTCTTTAGCAGTTTCATATGAGGATATCTTCTTAAATTCATAAGGAGAAAGAGTACAATATAAAACATTCTTTGCTTTGACATCTAATTGAACTACTCTAATATCCTAGTTAGTTTATTGACTCTCCTATGAAGTGGAGAGCATTACTCCTTCTTCTATTATCTTCCATAACTTAAAATTATTAGCAATCAAAAAATTCTTTATCTTCATTTTTCAATAGCTATAATGAGCCCCCATTAAATTATAGAGGTCTAATGGTCGATTGACCCTCCTTGATTCCACCAAAATTGTTTTCCATATGAGATCACATTGAGGTAGAGATTAAAAAGTGAATCTCGATTTCAGTGCCTTGCTCTAATACCAATTATTGGGTCTGACCCTACACTACTATATAAGGTGTATGGCAAAGCTGAAATTCAAACGGTATGGGGAAAAAATGAGACATGCAAGTATAGAAAATGGATTGTATTGGAAACACATAAGCATAAAACAATAAGAATATAAGGATCATAGTGGTTCGAACCACCTTAGCACCTACTCTACTCACCAAGGTTTCCCTAACCTTGGGTTCCACTATCACCTATGGAATCACACCTTGGTTTCCCGAACGAACCAAAAACTCTACAATGTTGGTTTTCACAAGCTCACTAATAACTCATACAATGATGGTTTTCCTCTGAGCTCACCACCAGCTCTACAATCTAATTTCTCAAGAGCTAGCTAGCAACTCTGTAATAATATAAATGTTTACAAGAGAATGCCTCTAACTAGGCCTAAGTGTGCACACAGTTTAAGCTCAACAATAAATGATAAAATATTAAACACATTATAGTAAATTCGAATTCTCTGAAATGGTAATGATGTGGCCTTTAAACTTTTTGATCTTGGTAGCACTTTGGAGTGAATACACTTGGGAATTTGAATGAGTTTATTAAAATTTGATTCTTGTTTGGCACTTGGAACCCTCATGCATCTCTTTTTTCTTCAAAAGATCGTTTATTTATACAATCTAGAGAGGTATTGGACCGTTTCGAAGAAGACCACATCGAAATATAGTCATTGTAATGTTGTGGATTTTTGATAGTTGGAGTGGAAGGTGCTACTGCAGGTGGCCCCCGTACCAGCTATGACTGTTCAATGAGAACTCATCTCTCTAGAGCTCCACAAGCGCTAGTCAAACCGGGTATGACCCCATAGGTGATACCGCAGGTGACTACCATACTGACTATGACCTTTAAAGCCTCTGAAATCTCCTATGAAACAACTCTGAAGTTCAAAACATGTCTTTTCTTCCTTTGAAGCTTCTGAATGCCTCTGAAGCTTCCTCCGAATTATAGAATCTTAGTAAAAGCATCATTAATATAATTCAAGTTATAAACAAGTTTTGATAATTATCAAAATCAAACCCTTACACTCAACATTCTCCCCTTTTTTGATGATGACAAAACTTGATGACTTGCACTAATAAAAATAGTGCTAATAAACTAAGTAAACTCTTCTTAAATAACTTATATAATAAGCATAAGGAAGTCTGTTTTGATTTAGCCCACTGTGCTAAAATTGGTCCATATTCAAAATTTTGAAAAGTTCAGTTTCTACTTCTTCTTTCTCTTTATATCAATTTTTCCTCAAATATAACAAGTCATAACATTCTCCACCTTTTTGTCATAATAAAAAAGGTCTAGGGGATGGGGGATTATCACTAATCACTAGTATTAGGGACTAAACTGTTTTCCCCCTACAATGCATGATCATAAACTTCATTATCCATACTCCCCCTATAATGCATAATCTAATGGATTTATTTCTCATATTCAAACCAAAGTTCACCTAGTTGATAAGTTAATAAATCAACCTATAATGATGATTAAAGAAGGTCTAGTTAGGATTGGAATACCTATTCAATACCTTAAACTATTAAGTTTCCTGAATAGGCTTGACTTATGCCTTGGGACTGTATGATATTAAGATTAATTTCATTGGTCCAAGCAGTAGAGATTAGATTTAAGGCTTATCTTGCACGCCCATATGCAAGATGGTACTCTTATTAGAGATAAACTTGTGAAGGCTAATAATGGAATGAAATGTAATGCAAAGAATAGGGAATGAAATACAATACCTTCACTTACCTAGCTTTCTTAAATAGATTGATGTTCCTGTTTTGTCCATGGTTGAGGAGATACTTCTACTCCTACTATGGCTCTAATTGGAAGGCAATTATATAAATAATTTTCTTCTCCTACATTTTTATTTACATTTTCTTCTCCTTCTTCACATGTACAATGCGGTACTGAATTTATATTTGTCTTATTTTTCTTCTTCTTTAGTAGATTTCTAATCTTCATAGAGATGGTTTTTTATAAGTTTCATATTATCATCATCCCTCATACTATATGAAGATTTTGCACTTCCATGGCCACAGACTAACTTCATCTTCTTTCTTTCCTTCTCATTCTTCAATATTTCATGGGTCATCAAGGACCCCATCAGTTTTGCAATGTGACATCTTGTTCAAGTCTTTGGCCTCCTCAATAGTTGTGACTTTTGACATCAATCTTAAAGAAGAGATTGTAAAATTTTTTTAACCTATTGGGAATAAGAAATTTCGTGGCCTAATTTTTTTAGATTGTTAGTATGTCTTAAAAATCTAGAAAATATTTCAGATCTAGACTCATCACTAAACATCAGAAACTTTCATATTCTTAGACAAACAAACTAATCCTAACTGTTGAACCAAATGGTGTATATGGTAATCAACCAAGTTTTGATGATGGATAATGACATATGAGTGAACATTTATAGTACTGACAATTGTGTTCCTAAGCATTGCAGAAACAAATGTAAATATACAAGGAAATAATTCAAATATAGAGGATAGCATATGCTGAGAGTACATCAGTAAACAAAATCCACTGATGGAAAGGAGACAAGGATGCTCAGAAAGAATAACACTGAACCATTGAAAAGAAGTCATAAAGAGCATCAGTAGCTATGAAGTTTAAGCCTCAATGAGGGATCGAAAGATATCTCTTATAGATCAAGTCAGTATCAGAGAACATCTACCTAAGAAAGAATTAGATAAATCATTCTATGAACAAGTCAGATACACTACTTATAATGAACACTTGTCCACAACATAAAGACAAATTTAGTTTATAGAAGCAAAGATGAAACAGAGCTTAACTCAGACAAATGAAGAGCTAAAGTGGAGTCAAATTATTCAAGCATTTTTCTTTCATATAAACTCTAGCTAAAACTGAAGAAGATCAAGGAACTTGTTTGGAATCTTCTACAAAGACATAGAAGATGAAGTAGAAGTGACACAGTAGTTATAGAAGAACAACTTTGTCTACCATCTTTATCTGCAAGTTTGTCTGTCACTTACAATAGACAAACCATCAGACAACTACTGAACAAATGAGTCACCTATGCCTCAATGATTTGTCTATTACTTTTAATAGACAAGCCATTATATGAACAACTAAAAAGAGGATTCGTCTGCACTTCGTAACTTTGTTTATCACTTATGATAGACAAATCATTAACAAACCATTTAGAAGACTTTGTCGCATGCAACTTTGGCTATAGATCTATACAGTCAAACAACAAACAATGTCATTTAGTCTATTATGAAAAAGCCTTGTCCACGCCAACAAGAGTCATCCGTTACTTACAATAGACAAATCGATAGACAAAGCTACTTCGTCTACTAATAAAACTTCATCTGATGAGCAATAAAGAGAAGAACTTTGACTACGCTTCTATAAATCGTCTGTCATTTATAATAGACAAACTAGAAGATGATGTAAAATGCTATAATGATCTTAGATAAATTTATATAGACAAAGTTGTCTATTATGTGAATCTACTTAGAGCCACTTTGTTTATTACTTACAAAAAACAATCCAAGACTTGATTAGTCAAAGTTCTTAGATAAAATATGGTTGAATCTCTATGACATATCATGAAGAGTAGAAGCCACCTATACTAGACATTGCTGATTGCACTCTTCGGTCAAACTCTCATTCAGAGTAGATTCTGTTAAACAAATTAGACAAATTGACCTTAGCTGAATATGAAAAGAAATTCAAAGGAAAGCAGTCTTCACTTTGGTAAAAGTTGTAACTTTTAGAGGCTGCATTCATTCAGGCTTAATGGGGGTCTTTTCAAAATAATAAAAGAGTCTGTCATGCAGAAAAGTCTTCATCCGGTGTTTGCTAAAATTAAAAAGGCATCTTCTTCAAGGATTGTGCTATAGTCTTTTCAGCTACAAATGAGTTTATCAAGAAGACAACTTTTTAATGGAAGAAAATTCAAAACGATCTTCAACATCCAAAGAAAGCCAATGATCTTCAACATCCAAAGAAAGCTAACTAATTCTAATGGGTAAAAATTTCTAAAGCAATATAAAGGTAGTATAGTATCAATGAAGAAGGTTGAGAAAGCTGAGAGAAAAATAAGAAGAAAGCTTAAATGAGTAACATCTCTCAATTAGACTATACTTCCTCCTAGGTAATAAATCTCCACTGGACTGATAGATAATGAGCCTAAAAGTTGTATCTTAATCATATATCTAGAGTATTGATATCTAATGTGCTTCAACAAGATATCATTTTATATGTGCTTAAACTCTGTATAAATTAGCCTAGTAAAAGAGGTAATGTAATGTACAAAATGAGTGTTGTTAATCAACTATGTGAGTTTGTAGTGGGCTGAATAAAACCACATTATATGAGTTATTAGTGAGCTTTGAAAAAATAATGAGTTTGCTAGTGATCTTCAAAACTAGTGAGTTTCCTAATGAACTTGTGAAACTAGAGGAGTACTGGGAGCACTATGTTTATGCCCCTTAGAGCTAGAATCTAGAAGAGTGTTGAGAATATTGTTTATGCCCCTTAGAGCGAGAATGTAAAAGAGTGTTAGGAGCACTAGTGTATTTCCATTATATGAGATATAGTGGAACCCAAGGCACGATGAGTGTGTACTCTTGGAAGAGTAAATGTAGGGATGGGGTTCCCAAATCACTATAAAATTGTTATGTGTTTTGTCTTCCTGATTGTTTTATTTTATACATAACTGTCTCATCATCAAAGTTCACATATCATTACACACACAATTACCTGCTAGAAATAAGAATGGCTAAGAGAAGTTGAATTTGGAAGTGAAGTAGTCATTATGACCAAACAAATTGATATAGAAATTGCATACATGTAACATCACAACTTTCACTTAACTTATTAATTTTTAT
>JAYJMB010058497.1:50936-101294 GCA_036873735.1 Pouteria campechiana | reverse complement strand
TAATTTTTATATGCTCATCCCCTCTTGAGCGATCTATTACATGGGACCAGTACTAGCTTCTTTTACTTGGCTTGTCCCCTTATAAACTACTTGTAGATGATTTCAGATTTCTTTAGCAGTTTCACATGAGGATATTTTCTCAAATTCAGAAGGAGAAATAGCACAATATAAAGCATTCTTTACTTTGGCATTTAACTGAACTACTCTAATATTGTGGTTAGTTTATTAACTTTCCTCTAAAGTGGTGAGCACCACTCCTATTATCTTTCATAACTTATAACTATTGGCAATTAAAAAATTTTTTATCTTTATTTTCCAATAGTTATAATGCCTACCATTAATTTATAGATGTCTAATGGTCGATCGACCCTCCTTGATTCCACCAGAATTATTTTTCATATGGGATCACACTGAGGTAGAGAATAAAAAGTGAATCCCAATTTCAATGCCTTGCTCTGATACCAATTTTTGAGTCTGACCCTACACTACTACGCAGGGTGTATGGCAAAGTTGTAATTCAAACAGTGTGGGGGAAAGCAAATGAGATGTGGAAGTATAAAAAATGGATCACATTAGAAATACACAATCACAAAACAATAAGAACACAAGGATTATAGTGGTTTGGACCCCCTTAGCACCTACTCCACTTACCAAGGTTTCCCCAACCTTGGGTTCCACTATCACCTATGGAATCATACCTTGGTTTCCCCAGTAAACCAAAACTCTATAATATTGATTTTCACAAGCTCACCAATAACTTATACAATGATGGTTTTTCTCTGAGCTCACCACCAACTTTATAATCTGATTTCTCAAGAGCTAACTAGCAACTTTGCAATAATATAAATATGTACAAGATAATGCCTTTAACTAGGCCTAAGTGTACACATAGTTTAAGACACAACAAAAAATAATAAAATATTAAGCACATTATAGTGAATTTGAATTCCCTAAGATGATAATAATGTGGCCTTGAAGTTCCTTGATCTTAACAACACCTTGGATTGAATACACTTGGGAACTTGAATGAGTTTTTTGATGTTTGATTCTTGTTTAGCACTTGAAACCCTCAAACATCTCTTTTTTCTTTAAAGGATTGTCTATTTATACAATCCAGAGAGGTATTAGACTGTTTCAAAGAAGACCATGTTGAAATATAACCATTGCAGCATTGCAGATTTCTGACCATTGGAGTGGCAGACGCTACCACAAGCAGCTGGGCCAATCGGTTGTGCCCCAAGTGCTACCGTAGGCGGCCCCCATACTAACTGCAATCATCTAGTAAGAACGCATCTCTCTGGAGCTCCTCAGACACCAAGCAAATTGGCTACAACGCCGTAGGCAAATGCCATACCCACTATGACCTTCAGGGCCTCTAAAATATCCTATGAAACAACTCTGAAGTTCAAAAGCATGACATAAGTGAGGATGAAGAGAGACCACGACAAGAAAATGTCAAGGCTATGAATGCCTTGCTTCATGCTCTTTACCCTAACATTTGCAAGTTCGTCTTAACCTGTAAAAGTATAAAAGACATGATAGATAGGTTAAATGCAATTTCTAAAGGGCACACTGATTTGCACTCAAATGTTACTAATGTTATTGTTAAGAGTGACTTGAGTGCAGGAAATAGAGAAGATGAGGATGAAGAAACGGAGGAACAACCTCTTAAAGAAAATAAAAACGAGAAAAATGAGGAATATACAAACAATGTATCCTCATGGGTTAAGGGGGAGCAACCCAATGAAGAAAAAGAAATTATAGAGCCTTAAGCCCAAATTGAAGATATCAAATAGGCTAAAGTAATTGAAAAATCCTCTCAGGATAAAAGGGAGCAACCTAAAGAGGAAGAAGATGATAAAGAAGGTAAGAAAAGAAAGAGAGGGTCATTGATTAGAAAGAAAAAGAAGGAGAAGAAGTGTTCTTCCTTGAGGAGTATAATTGAGCACCTCTCATCAAGAAATTATAATTTGAAGAAAGAAGATGATGAAAAGAAGATTCATCAAGCTTCTTCAAGAGATAAATGGCTTTTTGACATTGGATAAAGAAGAATGCATTCAAAGAAGTTAGAGGCCAAGTAGGCATGGTAATTACATGTATAACAATTTAAAACCAAATGCTCTTATGCTCTTTTATTGTTGGTACTTAGTACATTTATTGACTTGTTTGTTTGTACATGAATATTATTTTAAAGCTTATTCTATAATAGAATAACTTAAGGCAAATGAACTCATAATACAAAAACTGAACAAGAAAAAGAATTCTAGAGATGACTAGGAATGAGGAAACAATGTATATTTAGATGTCCAACATGTTTTGTGGATAACTATGCCAAAGAGACAAATAATTCATTTGAAACTCTAAAGATAATGAGTGATCCTATGATAATGCCCAAATTGATCGATAACACATAATTGATTCAAAATAAAAATAATTGATCTAACATTTGAAGTCTTTAAAAGAAGTCAGTTCCTATCTTCATGCTATAACTTATAAATATGATAGTTCAAAGCATTCAATGTTGGATATGAGTAAAGTAGAATATTTATCTTAGTTTATTGCTGTTAAAAGAACATTCTTTAATTGTTTACAAAGCTAAACTAATGCAAATGTAAACCAACAAAATCAAATGAAACTTAGGAGAGGAAAAACTTTCATATAAAAAGTTAATAAAGTAAAGAATGATCTGTTCAAGAATAATAAAGTTCATATTATTATGCTAAGCAGTTTAGAATTTCAAATGCATACTACTATGTGTTTAAGAAAAATTGCACTAATTGAGTTACAGAATATGTTCACATCTATTTAACTATGCTAATGAAGAAAAGTGTAAGAATTTTCAAAGTGTGTGTAGTTCGAACACGCTAAAGAAATTTTTCCTAAGATGAAGTCAAATTTAGAAACAAAAGCTTAGTAAAAAAAACTCAAATTTTGGACAATCAGAAATGACCAAATTTTTCTGAGATTGAAGATGCCTAGCTTCATTTGATTCTTAAGATGTTCCAGAATTAACTTCGGACAATGCAAAGTTAAAAATTTTTGTCCAAAATAAAGAAGCAATGAGTGGACTCTCTGTTTGAAATTAACTTCAGACAATGCAAAGTTAAAAAGCTTCATCCAAAATAAAGAAGCAATGTAACAGACTCTCTATTCAAAGTTAATTCTAGATGATTATACAATAAATGTCTTACTCTGAGATTTTAGTTTGGACAATCCAAGAGAGAGCAACTTTGTCCAAAACGATGGAACCTCAAATTCAAACAATCTTGTTTGTTCGAAGCATTGGAAAGAAACACTAAAAGCTGTAGACTCATCGTCCAAATTGTAACTTCAATATCCTAAATGATGACGATTCCAAATAGTAGTGCTAAATGAAAAATCAAACTTGGCATCTTCATTTATGAGCTCAATTATGAAAATCTGCAAGGAAGAATCAAAGGAGATAAGTTACTCAACTTGATATATCTATTTAACGAAAGGAAAATATGCATCTCATTTCTATATATTCTAAATGTCTTTGAAATGATTGCCTTGAATTTGGATAAGTATAAATTCATTGACTTAAGCCAAATAATTCTAAAAACTTATACTAATAAGTAAAATAATTAATCATTAAAATAATTACAGTCCCCAAGCATAGTCAAGCCTATTTAGGAAACTTCATTGTTTAAAATCTCAAATTAGAATTCCATTCTTAGACATTCTTTTTGTAATCATCTTAAGGCTTGAACTCTTTAAAATGAAACAATTTAGATAATTTTTTAAATTTTGGTAAATGATCATGTTTATATCATGAATTATTTTTTATCATGCGTTATTATTATTATTCATGACTGGAATATATATCAAAAATGTTTGAACATGTGTAAGATGAAATCATATAATGAGAAAAATTTATATAATAAATGTTTAATGTATTTGAAATGTTAAGATACTTGATATATATGTAATGGTATGTTTGCAATGATGTATGCTAAAAATGGTTTGTTTGATATTATTGACTATGTGTTAAAGATTAGAAATATTGAGTTCTTGAAAATGCAAATTGATGTATTCTTATTGAGTGCTTAAAATGATATGTTTGATAATGTGGCAAATTGATATGATGAAATGAAGAAACATTAAAAGATTAATGGGAGTAGAAATAATTAGAAATTAGAATTAAAGAAAATATTTGGAATAACTACTTTAAGAAGAGGAGCTGCTTGTGCCCTAGGCGCCCATGGAGCAAGTGACAATGTGGCAGCCACCTTCTAATTCAAAGAGGGTAAATAACGGGGCGACAATTCATTATCAATTCTCATTCATTCCATCTTCCTAGTCTCTGCTGACCCAAAAGAGCTAGAACCTGTGATTCCCCATCTTCCATTAGAGCCATTTCTTGAAGTTTTTATCTCCCCCATCAATTTTCTACTCTTCAATGGCACCCAAGGTAGCATTTTCTAAGACTCAGAGAGGGGTCAAGCAGGCTAGAACTCATGGAGCATCCTCTTCCCAACCTACATCGTCTAGAAGATTTAAAAGGCCATAAGCTATAGCTAGTGAAGGTAATCCTTCTCTCCATCCAAATGTGAATGTTATTGAAGAAGAAAATGTTGGAAGGAATGAAGAAGGGTGGAAAATGTTTCATTTAAAATCACTGCCCATAGAGATTGATGAAAGAAAACTTTCCATTGCAAAATTTCAACCTAGAGATCTTCCACCATAATACTTTGATCATGAAGATAAGAAATTTAAATTTTACATTTTAATGTTGGGGAGGCCAATTCATGTGCAGAGGAAAATAGATTTGAAATTCCTTGATAAATACAAATCAGGTATTCAAATTGTGCTCAATTATCAAGGATGGACTAATTTTTTGGAATATGATGTACCCATATATAGAGAGTTAGTGCTTATGTCTTATTTCAACTGGAACTTGAGTTCTAATGCCTCTGTGGTAAAGGGAGTAGAAATAGACTTTGGTACTCATATGCTCTCTTGAAGAACATTTAGGAGAGATCTTGGGAGTGACCACAGAAGAAGAAGAACAAGAGCTTAAGAAAGAAGAAATATTTAATAACTTATCCACTCGGATAGTATACACCTCAACCCATACTTACATGAGGACAAAAGACATGACTATTGAGATTAGAATGCTCAGGAAAGTATTAGAAAATATACTCATGCCCAAGATAGGTAGAAAAGAATATGTGGTTGCTAATGAGGCAAGAGTTCTATAGAAGACTTATACTTACTAGAAAGTTAGCCTATCACATGTTATATTCAAAGCTTTTGAGTATACATAACAAAGGATAGATCATGTTGTTCCATATGATGTATGGTTGATAAAGGTTTTTAAACACTATCAAGTTTCTATAAATGGAGAGTCTTACCTAGAAATGTCTCCACTTAAGAAAGATTGGGTAGGAGCTACTATGTTGAAGAGAATGGGAATTTTAGCTTCTGATTATCTGATTGAAATGATGAAGAGAAATTAGCAGGAAATGGAAGAAGAAGAGAGTGAGGAAGAGGAAGAAAGTGAAGAAAGAAGAGAGAATGAGGAGGAGATGGAGGAAGTAGAAGAAAGGAATGACACATTAAGTCCCACTATAGAGAGGGATGCATCACTTCCTAGAGCCTCACCCACACCATTTGTCCCCTGATCTTGGGGTTATACATTGCTATCAATGAAAGTGAAGGAACTAAAATTAGAAATGAGAAGAGAAGTAGAAGAAATCAAGAGAGTGCTAGACAGAATAGAGAAGAAATTAGACGCACTCGTCTCACACTTTGGGATAACTCAAACTACTTCTACAAGAGCCTGCCATTCCCTCATCCACTGTGGATCCTCACACTGCTTCTCAGAAATTTTAATTTTTCTTTTTTTCTTTTTTTTTTTTGGGGAGGGGAAGGGATGGGGGGGACAATAACTTTGTATACTATGAGAATTTTATGACAGATTAATATAATGAGGACTACATGTTTTTGTGAGAGAATAGTTGTATATCTCTTGATTGACTTAAATTGATTGTATTTTCTCTTTGGTATATTACTAGTTGGTTTATATCTTATAAATGGTTTGAGATCAATTTTGATATGACAAATGTCATAGTTTCCATTTTTGAACCATCAGCATTTATGATGAGTGAAATTTAGTTTGATTGAGAACACTCTTTATAAATTTCTAAATGTACATTTATGAAATAGATTGAACTGAATGAATCTCAATTTGTTATCCCTTATGTCTGAATGCCCGTTTGATGACCATTATTATACATGAATGTTTAAATGATGTTTCTGAATCATCAATATTTGTGTTGGAATGGTTTAAACTTAACTATGATATTCTACTATTTCTAAGCTATTTTGATGATTTTGATGAAAATTATGCTTTAAATGCATTTTTGAAATATGAATCGATATATGCTTAAAAGGTGCTTACATATTTTTAAAAGTTTCTAAATGAAAACTACATAATGTTTGAATAATATCTCTTATATTGATGAAAATATATTCTCTCTACAGTATTCAAGTATGCTTGTGAAAATGTTTGAATTGGTATAGATCTTGTTTTGATATCCTCAATGTATGAATAATTATTTATCTTTATAGTTGTCTAAATGAGTTTTTTGACTATTGTTTTCTACAAATTATACTACAAACATTAAGTTTTGTAATATAGTAGTGAGAGAATGTCGTCTCCATAGGGATTGCAGATCTTAATTAATCATTAGCTATCATAAGAATGATCCTAATTTTATCTGGATAGTCAAGATATAAGGAATTGAATAAGAAATACAAATGGCATGCTTTAGTAAGAAGAATCAAGGTAAGAAGACTCTAGATGGTTGATTTCATTTGTGTTTTAATCATAGTGCATTTAACTTATTCCATGTTGATCATTGCATTGGTTTATAAATCAAAAATGCTAAAACACTCAACTTCCTCTCCAAAGTGCCAAATATCTATTCTTAATCCCCCAATTTTGATATCCCTATAAAAATTTGAAGATTAAGAATGCATTAAGAACTTGATTCTTTTGAGTGATTTCATAAAACTTAGAAGCTCTCCCAAGTCATTTAAGATTTTATATAATGATGTGCAGATCCTATTTAGGATTACCTCTCCCAAGTTTCAAATCCTAAATATTTAATCATTCAATAAATGACTAGTAAATTGAAAGCATTAATCACGAAGCATCATAAATAAACCAATAACAATGTCAATCACCCACTTCATTGATAACACCATGAAATCCAACTAGGATCTATCTCCCTTCTAGAAAGAGGAGTTTAACTACTCATAATGATAACAAAAATAATTCCAAGCATTCTAACCATGATTCAAATGTTAAAGGAAGAACAATCAAGAAAGATATAACTCCGAGTTGATGATCTTCCTCTATCTTTGCACCATCTTGAAGTCGTCCTCCAATTCTCCTTCTCTCCTTCATTTCCCCCTTCCCTCATCTCTTGAAGTCTCTCCTCTAGCCCTATTTCATAATTCCTCTTTAGGGTTAAAGTTATAATGCTTCACATGCTCCGCATGGGCCCACAACTTCCTTGCATCCTTGGCCAACTCGCTATTCACTAGAGATAGGTTTAGTATTTTAACCATAAATTTTTTTATACAATATTCAAATTATGTGATTCTTAATTATTTAGAAAGATAATTTCAAGAAATACAAGTTTTATTTTTAACACTTTCTCTAAATAATCATAAATCTATGCCAAAAATGGTCTACAATTGATACCTTTGGCATATTAAGTAGGTTTGAAGTTTAAGACAATTGCAGTATTTTGGCCATAACTTCCACATTTGATCTCCACATCCTATGATTCTTGATTTATTAGATAAATAACTTCAAGGGATGAAACTTATATGTTAAATATATTTCCTAAATTAGTCTCTATTGATACCATAAATGAGCTCAAAGTGACACTTTTTCTTGTTCAACTCCTTTCTGACATGTTTTGATACCTAAAATACCAACTAACTTAGTTAAGTGCAATATTTAATCAAATATGATTATAAACTAATAAAATTATGTCAATTAAGGATTCAAAGTATGTGAATTTATGTATTAAAATATGATAAATTCTGATAAATTTTGAGCTCATCAAATACCCCCAAACTTGGCTTTTGATCATTCTCGAGCAAAACAACAATCATATTTCATGAGACATTGAAGATAATCTCTCTTAAAAAATCAAGAAGATGATAAAAAAATTACACATGTACACATAAATTATAAATCATTTAAAACATCTACCAAGTAATCTCATGAAACTAATGCGTCATCAATCTCTACATCAGGTGAAATTGTCTGTGTTTGTTAATCTCATGCTACATGCATGTTTCTCAATCAATAACATTCAATTCAGTGATTCTAATGATCTCCATAAAACATCCCATAGGTTTGAGTTTCATAATCTCTCTCCACTAATGTAGAAAACTCTGTCCACTTAGATCAATAGGTCTTTGTTAAGCTCGTAATGGGGCCTTGGTTTTGGCTGATAAAAGAAAAGGAATAGATTCACAAAGTAAAAAATCATAAATGAATTTGCACATGAATTTTCACTCTCTTTACTTTTGTTTTCACCTTTCTTTCTTTTTTGGGTTTTATTACTACCACTCCCCCAAACTAATTTTCTTTTGAGTTTGTTGGGATGTGATCCCCAAATTGAAGGATGAATTCTTATCAATTCCTTTCTTTTTGCCCTTATTATTCTTTTTCTTTTAACATTTTTCTTTTTAATACCCCTAAACTTATCTTCTTTTGTTTCATTCATGCCTTTCCAACAACCATGTATATAGAATATATCTCTTAATAGGTCAAACATGGTTTTTCAGGCTAAAAGGGTCTGGATAATGAGGCTAAAGAAAGAAAAGTTAAATGGTGGTCTTTCAAATGCTTTGCATATGTTATTCTTTCATTAAGACTCAATGGGGACACTAATGGCATAACTGTACTAGGTTAACTTGAAAGGTTCAAATTGATCAAAGAATGCCTAAATCACATCCAAGTATAAATGTAATCTAGAATTTCACCTTGAAGGTTAATCAAACAAGTTCTAGTATGTTCATATTAATCAAAATATATCACTAAATTCACACACTTCACATGATCATAACATGATGTGCTTAATAAAAACTTTATCACTCATGAAAAAGATAGACTTAATACAAGAATCATTCAATCGCAAGGTAGTGTTTGTCCTTCTTTCTGAATCATGTGCAATAGCAATAAAAAACTAAGCATAGGTTAATGATCATCGAGAGAGAATTAATCCAACTCATTAAAATTCACTTACTCTTAGATTTTCTTGGCTAAGTGTTCAAAATTGAAGTTCATCAAAAGAACTATACCTAAATTTGAAAAAAAAATTCAAGAACTTAATGAAACTAAATGAACATCCCAAATACCCCAAAACTTAAAAACAAACATTGTCCTCAATGTTAAAAATAATGCATAAGGGGGAAAGAAACTTCCATGTGGGGACATTTTCTCATTCACATAAGTTGGAGGACCTTGATGAATTGCTTTGCTCCTTGCTCCATTGGACATCAATTGGGGTGTTTAAAACTTGCTAACAAATATTAACAATTCATTTTATGAGAGAACTTGGAATTAACAACTTATAACTAATGCATCTAGTATGAATTAAGTACACTAAACACAAATATGTAATCAAAAACTAACTAATTCAAAGAAACTACATAAAAGAGAGTCTAGAAACTTGGGTTGCCTCCCAAGAAGTACTTTGTTTATAGCCTTAGTCTAATTATGGTCTTTCTCATTTTTTGAAAGGAAAATTGACTTATGGTGCTCCGGTTCTTTAATTCTGGGTATTAGCTTTGGAAACTTTTCTTGTGTACCCATTTGATAGACATACTTGACTGGTTCAACATTGTCTACATACTCTTCCGAGAGCTTTTCGGTGATTTCATCCACCATTTTGATCCCAAAGTACACCTCATTCCCATTGAAAGTTTTGTGTTTCATTTCTTGGTCATGATTTGAAGTGAATCATCATTCTATACACTTGAAAAAGAAAAAAAAAAGTAATCACTATTAATAATAAGTCATCACTATAAAATGCATTCCTTAGAGATGTGGACAATTGCTTCAGTTTTGATGCATATTTTAGTTCTTCTACCGATAATTTTTCTTCAAGTGTTTCCACCTTGGTGCAAACTTTTCCTTTTAATGATGTATCTAGCATCATGTCGTGCTCCAAATATTCACTTGAACCTATCATGTCATGACTGACAGAAACTGCAATATAGGTTTTCGACAAGTCTTGAATACATTCATCAGTTGTAGCATGAGTTACACTCAAAACTTCAATCTATTTGCAGGTATTCTTTTCAATTGAACAAACTAGAGAGCATAACTGTTGAATCTTACCTCATCATCATTAATTTGCAAGGTTAACTCACCACGCTATACATTGATGAGTGCTCTTCTAGTTGCTAGAAATGGCCTTCCAAAAATCAGAGGCACTTTATTATCTTCCTCCATGTCTAGTACAAAAAAATCCACCAAAAAAATGAATTTGTCCACCTTGACTAACACATCTTCAATGACTCCCCAAGGATAGGTCAAAGACCCATCTACCAGTTGCAATGTGATGGTCATAGGCTTCACATTTTCTAGTCCAACTTTCTAAAAAATTGACAAAGGCATTAGATTAATAGATGCTTCTAAATCACATAATACCTTATGAAAAAAGCAATTTCCTATGGTGCAAGGTATAATGAAACTCCTTGGGTCCTTTAGTTTCTAAGGGAGCTTTCTTTGTAGAATTGCACTACATTCCTCTGTTAGCTTCACTATCTCAAATTCCTCTAACTTTCGCTTCTTAGACATGATCTCTTTTATAAACTTAACGTAGTTGGGCATCTACTTCAAGGCTTCTGCAAAAGGAATATTAATATGACTATTTTTAAAATTTTGCAAAAACTTACTAAATTGTTCATTTATCTTCTTTTTCTAGAATCATTGAGGAAAAGGGAGTTTGGGTTTCAAAACTAGATGATTGTTAGGAGAAGTGATCCTCCCTGGTTGCTAGTCTTCCTTTTTTGGTTCCTCTTACTTCATTTCTTCCTCTCTCCCCCCTTGGGCTGCATCTTAACTTTCCACCTTTGAAGAAGGTCTTGGCTCTTCTTGCATCCTTAGGGGTTCCACTTCTTTGTTGCTTCTCAAAGTTACATCATTGTAGTGCTCCCTTGGGTTCTTCTCTATGTTGCTTGGAATATTGCCCCTGTTTATACTATTTGAAGAGCTTGCAAGGTGTCTGATCTATGTCTCCAAAGACTTGATAGTAGCATTGATGTTTCCCATGGTTGTTTCTATGTTATCAAATCTTACCTCATTTTTGGAAAACCTATTTCAAATTTCATTTACAAAAGTGCTCATGAGGTCTTCTAGGGATGGCTTCTTTTGCTCTTGTTGAGATAGGTGTGGCTGCTGAAACCCCAAAGGATGGTTCATTATGTTCCTTGGATTGCCATAAGGAAGGTTATCCTAATTCCTCCATCCTGAATAATTTTGATTCGGTATGTTGTTCCCCTTGAAGTTGTTGTAGCCCCTGGTGTTTATAAATTACACTTCTTCTCTGATTAGATCTTTAGCCATATATGCTTCAATTGGTAGAGAAGAAAAAGATGATTCTCCTGCAATAGACACTCCCTTAGATGCATAATTGTCTATGGCCAATTTGTGCGACAAAGAGGACATGTGTGCAGTCAAGGCTGTGATCGGCTCCACTTCATAGCAACCAACTACCTTCCTTACCATGTTTCTTTCATTTGGCCACTGAAATGTGTTGGAAGTCATGTCTTCTAGTAATTGGTATGCATTAGCTACAATCTTGGCCATTAGTGATCCTTTGGATTAGCATCGATAATCGTCCTCATTTGGCCATTCAATCCATTATAGAATAACTAGATCTGAAGTCAGTCAGCGAATCCATGTCGCAGACATTTTCTTAACAAATCCTTGAACCTCTCCCAACACTCGTAGAGTGGTTTGAAGTCTAACTATCGAAATTGGCCAATTTCACTTTGGAGTTGAGCTATCTTGGCTAGAGAAAAGAACTTCAATAGAAACTTCTCCACCATTTCGTCCTATGTTGTTATGCATGCTGGTTGCAGACACAGTAACCAACCTCTTGTTTTGTCTCTTAGTAGAATGGGAAAAGTCTCAACCTGATGGCTTTGTCTGGTACTTCATTCATCTTCATTGTGTCACTGATTTCTTAGAACATTGCCAAGTGGATATTTGGGTCTTCACTTGGTGAACCCCCAAATAGGTTTTGCTGGACCATATTGATTAGTTCAAGCTTCAACTTGAAGTTATTGACATTGATCGTTGGATGGGTGATGCTGGAATAGTTCTCATTGACCATTGGCTAGAAATAATCTTTGCTTGGTCTTTATTGGTTCTGATCTGCTCACGCTAGTTCTATTTTGGTCTTGGCTAGTTTAGTTTTGGTTCTGCCATGCACTGGATTTGGCTCGCTTTGCTTTTCGAATTTCTCATAGTGTTCTCTAAATTTTTGGATCCAAAGGAGTTATATCAGTATTTCTTGGATTTAGCATACACTGCTAAGAGAGCTAAAAAAATTGAATCAACAAAAATAAAAGACAAAGAAATAAGAGTACAACTAAAGAAAACAAAATTTCAAATTAAAGTTAAGATTATCTTTTTACAATATTAGTGAATAATCAAAATAATGTCAATCCTCAGCAATGACACTAAAAACTTATTTACCTCAAATTATACTGCAAGTGTACAGCTTCAAGTTTTGCAATATAGTAGTGAGAGAATGTTATCTCTATTAGTCCCTAAAGATAGGCAAATACCTAAGAGAGGAGGGGTGAATTGGAAATCTTTTAACTAAAGCCCTTTAAGATATAAAGTCCCTCTAGCAAGTAGTTCAATCAAACAGTAATTACACAAATAAATAAGACATCAAGATTTTTATAGTGGTTCGGGCAACTGTCCCTACTCTACACTTCTAAGCATACTTTTTTCGAAGTGTCTTGGGTTCTACTATATCACTATAGTAAAAATACAATAGTGCTCTAGCGCTCTTCTAGATTCCAGCTCTAGGGGGCTTACATAATGCTTCCAACACTCTTCTAAATTTTAGCTCTAACAGGAATACACAATGCTCCCAACACTCTTATAAATTCCATCTCTAGGGGCATGATAATGTAGCTCTTATCTACACTTAGACAATTACAACTCTTCTTAAGTCTGATCTCAACTACCAACTAAAGGCAATTACAAGATTGAGAATATAGAAGTTAATGCACTTATACAAGTACTTCATAGAAAGCACACGGGAAGAAATTTGAAGCTTAAATGCAATAGTAAAAGCTCTTCCCAAAATACAATTGAACACCTTTAATGAGTATTGAGGAAATTTTAAATACAAGGCTTAGATCTCTTGAATGTGGAAGGTTTCAGCTTAGTAATCATTCTCAAGAAGAAGGTAAATATTAATTAGCTCATTTGGGTTTTCTTCTTCTTTTCTTCGTTCCACCATTGCTATAATTATAACAACTTTGAATGTCAATCGTTGGTGGTAGGTGACCTTCATTAATTATAGAAGACCATTCTGATTAGATCTTTTGAATTCATCATCTTCTAATTAATTCTCATCAACTGGAATGTCTGCAATGTTGAACCTGAAGAAGATGATTTCTTGGTTTTGGCAAGTATCGGTCAAGGAGATACCGCATAACTAATAGTTTCATTATTTTCAAAAGAATCTCATTAATTTTGGATGAAGTCCAAAGATTCAATTTGTCCGAGATTAATTCTAGATAAAGTTTCTCTCCTGCTATTCTTTGGACAAAGTTACTTTATCTTCTAATTTATTCAAGGCTAATTCCAGATGAAGTTTCTTTCCAATTGTTCATCAAACAAAGTTACTTCATCTTCTAATTTGTCCGAGGTTAGTTTCGAATGAATTTTGATGGCACAGACGAAGTTGGTCAGAAAAAGTTTGCATTTAGTTTGTAACTCTTCTTGGTTGGGCAAACTCCTTGTTCCATATTTGTCCAGATAAACTACAGATGATGGATGAATCCTTTGTCAATTCCACTTTGTCTTTAGCTCTGTTCGAGACAATTTTAAGATGTAGGTTTGATGAATCTTGGACAGATGAATGGATTGCCTCTTCAATTTGATCTTAAGCTCTATGTAGAGTCCCATAGTATGGCTAATAAACAATCATATGCAAATAACACAATTTTTGTACTGGTTCGAGAACCCTGTTCCTACATCTAATCTTCCAAGAGCACACACTCATTGTACCTTGGGTTTCACTATATCCTATATAATGGAAATACAATAGTGCTCCTAGCACTCTTCTAGATTCTGACTTGAGGAGGCATAAACATAGTGCTCCCAACACTCTTTTGGTTTTTACAAGCTCATCAGGAAACTCACTAGTTTCTAAGATTACTAACAAACTTGATGATTTTTCAAAGATCACCATCAACTCTTTAGTTTTCAAATTAACTAGAAAACTTACACACTTTTACAAAGTGTTACAATGAAGCACAGGGAAAGATATGATCTTTTACAGATAGAAAGATCTCCCAAAATGTAAAAGTAATGGCCATAAAGATTTGTAGATTAAAGCTTATAAAGGATAGATGATGGTTTAAGCTCTTGGCCATGGGTGGAAGGATTTGCATAAGGTTAAGTACATTTCAAGGGCTTTCCTTCACCACTTTTGAATCATCCAACTCATTTTCTTAAATAGATTTTTAGAAACTTGACCGTTGTAGAGGAGAAGGTTAGGATTAATGCAGGAATGAGACCAGCTTTGAATGAAGAAGACCATTGTGATTTCTGCCATTGGAGTGTGTGCCTTCTGATTCATCTTGAGCTGCTGCAACACCATTTTTTTATAGAGAGGAAAATAAGTTGTGTCAAAAGATGTTCCTTGTTTGAATTATCATAGCTGAAAAACCTATAGCACTACTTATTATTGGAAATGATGATTGAAACAAGTCTGCACAATAAAAGTACAAGTGTAGATGTCATTTAGATGCAAGTCACACAAATCAATTTAACCTTGGACAAGTCACGACCTCTCTCTATCTATATTTGTCTGTCATAAGTCTCAAACAAATTCTCTAATGAATTTTATCTGTTAATCAATCCTTCATGAGTGTGATTTGTCTATATTAAGTATTAGACAAATTCTGGCACCACTGATGAAGTCAAACTAGTCTGTAGACAAATTTAGCTTTGTCTTTCTATCTGCTTGATCAAATGAAGTAAGGTATTCTTCTTTGTTCCACATTTGTCTATAGTAAGTGATAAAATTTTGCTGACGTGAATGAAGTCAAACTAGTTTATCTCAGATGAATTAGCTCTCCACATCATCTTTTGATTTGTCTATAGTAAGTTATAGACAACTCTTAATGGTGTGACAAAGTTTCTTTATAGTAGTTTGATAGACGAATTAACTTTGTCTTTTAATTTGTCTATTGAGAGCTATAGACGAATTTGGAAAGCACAAATGATGTCTTGTTCAGTTGTTCATTGGATGAAATAGCTTTGTCTTTTAATTTGTCTAAGTGCCCAATTTTTCTGTGCAGATTCATCTGCATGGCCTTTAGTCTTTTAATCATGGACAAATTAAGATGAACTCGGTTGATAAGATGAAGTTCCTTCAAGTTATATGCATTTGTCCAAGCAACTGATGGAGTTCATCTTTACAACTTCTTACTTACTCCATTCTTGATTTGTCTGCCTTTACTTAGACGAAGTTGCTTCTACTTTATCTTTACATCTTGCCTTCTTATCCTTGGATGAATCCTTTCTTCTAGCTTTTTAGGTCAAACAAAATTTCTTCCCTTTGTGCATAATTGTTTAGGCGGCTTTTTTTTTATCTTTCTTCTTTCTTTATTTATCTGAGTTCTTCATGAAATTACTCCTTCTTACTTTGTCTTAAACAAACTCTGGCTGGTCAATGTAGATGGCCTAAATTTTTTGGACAAACTTTATGCTTCTTGATCAGGGCTTTGTCTTAGGCTTCTTTTGTTATTGTTTTGCACTTGTCTGTGAGAATTCTTCTTTGAGTATTACAGATGAAGCAAACTCTTTGTAGCTTATCATGAAGCCTTTTGTTCTTCTTCTTACTCCTCAAGTTGTATTCTTCAATATAATTCATTTGAAATGTAGTAGATGGTTTTGATAGCTGGTCATATTCCTGCACTTAGAACTTTAGTACACTTGCTATGTTGTTAGCATTTAAAATATGTTATTTTATCAAAATATATTTACCCTCATATAATTTGTACATGTTGTGAAGCACTTGATTTAGGCACACAATGTGATAATTTAATGTGGCATAGTGCGAATTATATGATCCAACACATTAAAGAGTAATAATCAATGTTAAGTGCAATATATAATTATCACAAGAATTTATGCTTGTATAATTAAAATTTCATGATTTTGCATATATTGCAAGCATAATTATTAATAGTTTAAGCACATATGTCATTCCATCTTAATACAAGTTTGTTCTCATCAAAATCATATGTGATAATCCTAACACTTTGCATTTTTCCGAGCCATCTATCTAGTCAGACAGATTGAGTTCTTGGAATATATTCCGATTCCTTTGTTTTTCTTGAATTCTCATTTTTCTGTCTGTAATCTCTTATCCTTCTCAACTTGTTTATGCATGCTAAGCTCTTGACAAATATTCATTAATACTTAATTAAGTTTTGTTTGTCATCAAAACCATGCATTCACACTAATAATCTCCCCCCCTTTTTTATGATGACAAAACTTGATTAAAATTATCTCATTATAAGAACAATTCCATCCACCCCACCCCTTAATAAATGAATATGTCATTAATCATTTCACAAGTTCTCATTTTACTTGATTTCCCCCAAACTAATTTGTGATTGTTCTCCCATTAATATGTGTTTTCTCTATTGTACATGTATTCTCCCCTTAACTATTTTATGATCAATACAACTTATCATTCTACTAGTATCTTTCATATTTTTCCTCAAGTTTATGATCATGATCATGCATAATAATTTCTTTTCTCCTTGAGATAATTTTACATTGAACTCTCTCTCTCCCTTTTGTCATAATCAAAAAGAAACACGCTATTCCCATCAAGTATTGACCAACACACAAGTTTAAGCATAGAGGCATCAAGATTCTCATGCATTCACACTGGTCATGCCTATTTCTCTTTTAATATTGTAGAAGGTTTCTAATGGTAATGGTTTAGTAAAGATATCTACAAGTTGAGCATTTGTAGGCACGTATTCCAAGCATATATAATGTGTTTCTACATAACCTCTAATAAAATGATGCCTAATCTTTATATGCTTGGATGTAGAGTTTAAGACTAGGTTCTTGGTCAAGCATATGGCACTAGGATAATCACATCTGATGGGTATGTCTCTATATTTTAGTCTATAATCTAGAAGTTGTTGTTTCATCTAAAGCAATTGTGCGCAATAACTTTCAGTTACTATATACTCAGCTTCCGCTATAGAAAAAGGAACACTAGTTTATTTCTTAGAATATCATGAGATCAAGCTATGTCCTAGAAACTGACAAGTTCTACTAGTACTCCTTTGGTCAACTTTGTATCCCCCAAAGTCAGCATTAGGCTATCTTATTAATTCAAAATTGGTTTCTTTGGGATAAAAAGTCCTAAATTTGGTGTATTAACCAAGTAATTAAAAATCCTTTTTACTGCATTAAGATGAGACTCTCTAGGACTAGATTGAGACCTAGCACACAAGCATATGCTAAATATAATATCAAGTCTAGATGCAGTAAGGTAAAGAAAAGATCCAATCATACTATAATATAACTTTTGATCTATAAGTTTACCATTTTCATCCTTATCCAGCCTTGTTGACATGCTCATTAGAGTGCTTGTTGCCTTTATTTCTTGCATTTTGAACTTCTTTAACATTTCAAGAGTGTATGTGGATTGGCGAATATAATTTTCATCATCTTTTTGCTTAATTTGCAATCAAAGGAAGTAGTTCAATTCTCCCATCATACTCATTTCGAATTAAGCCTGCATTATCGTTGAGAATTCTTGGTAAAGAGTCTCATTAGTAGCACCAAATATGATATCATCTATATATATATTTAAACTATTAAGATATCTATGCCAACATTCTTGATAAACAATGTAGTGTCAACCTTTTCTCTTTTGAATTGGTGATTAGTAAAGAATTTACTCAGCCTTTCATACTAAGCTCTTGGGGCTTGTCTTAATCCATATAATGCTTTGGTGAGCTTGTATAAAGATTAGGTTGATCATCACTTTTGAAACTAGGAAGTTGCTCTACATAAACTTTCTCACTTAGATATCCATTTAGGAATGCAGTCTTTACATCCATCTAAAATAATTAAAGTTCTTATAAGATGCAAATGCAAGTACCATTCTAATAACTTTTAATCTTCTACGGAGTTATATGATTCCTCAAAGTCATTTCCTTCTTCTTGGGAATACCCCTTAGCAACTAGCCTTGCTTTATTTCTTACTGCAAGTCCACTTTCATCCAGTTTGTTTCTGAATACCTATTTAGTTCCAATTATGTTAACATCTTTTGGTTGTGGGACTAATTTACACACTTTGTTCCTTTCAAATTGGTTTAGCTTTTCATGCATTACGATGATTTCAAACTGGTTTGGCTCTTCTTGCATTGCGATGATCCAATTTTCGTCAGCGAGATCTTAATCAATGCAAGTGGGCTCAATTGTAGAAATGAATGCATAATGACCTCAAATGTTCTGCATAGATCTTCTTATTCTAATACCACCATAAACATTACTTAAATTTTGATCTCTAGGATAAGGACTAATAAATCTTAAATCAATAGGAGGTTGATAAGAAACATTAGCTATGCTTACCTCTTCCTCATTGTTTGAACTGTGCATATCCTCATATTCTATGATATCTTCTTGTTCTTGTAATCTCAACTTCTTTATCTTTGTAACAACTTCATCTGCATTACTATCAGTCTGCCTTCCTTCATTAAATTTAACATGTACAGACTTTTTTATAGTTCATGTTTTCTTGATGAAAACTCTAAATGCCTTACTATTAGAAGAGTAACCAAGGAAGATAGTTTTATCGCTTTTTGGATCAAACTTCCCAAGATTATCCTTCCCATTATTCATCACATAGCATAAGCATCCAAAAGAATGGAAATAGGATATGTTTGGTTTTCTTCCTTTTCAAAGCTCATATGGGGTTTTCTTTAAAAATGCTCTAATAGTTACCCTGTTTAGCACATGACGAGTTGTACTTACTACTTCTCCTCAAAACCTTTTGGACAATTTACTTTCATTCAACATGGTCCTTACTACTTCCTGCATTATCCTATTCTTTCTTTCTACAACTCTATTTTGTTGAAGAGTTCTGGGGGATGAGAAGCTATGGTGAATTCCTTTTTCTATACAAAAATCAATAAATATTTTATTTTCAAATTCACCACCATAATCACTATGGATAGACATAATTGATATTTGCTTCTAATTTTGAACAACCTTTGAAAATGTAGAGAACATTGAAAATGCTTTATCTTTACTAGCTAAGAGAATCACCCATGTGAATCTAGAATAGTCATCTATGATGACATACACATATCTTTTTCCTCCAAGAGCAATGATATATGATGGTCAAAAGAGATCCATGTGTAATAATTTTAGAGGTCTAGATTTGGACACTTTATTCTTAGGATGAAACGATACTTTGGTCTATTTTGATATTTGACGGGCTTTGCATATTTGATCCTTGTCAAACTTTAGTTTTGGCAGACCATTCATGAGACCCTTTTTCCACAAGGATTTGATGTTTGACATATTAATGTATCCTATTCTTTTGTGTCACAGCCATTAGTCATCTTTAATAGCAATTAGGCATTCTCCTACATTTCATCTATTTGAACTACATAAATATTTTCATGTCTCTTTTTTATGAAGAACAAACTGTTATCTTGAATACATTACATGCGGATGGTTCAAACATAACTTTATGACCTCTGTCACATAATTGGCTAATACTCAATAGATCGTGCTTGAGTTTATTTACATATAATACATCCTCTATGAATGCATTGAATAAACCCTAAACTTTACCTATTTCTCTAATGAGGCCTTTATCATTGCTACTGAATGCAACTATTCCTCCATTTATTTGCTTCAAGTCTCTGATCAAATTCTTGTTTTCAGGCATGTGTCTTGAGCAGCCACTGTCCATAAACCAAGAATTGTTAGATGTGGCTTTGAGACTTACCTGCATACAAAATGAATATTCTCCTTACCTTTTTGCTACCCAAGCATTGGGTCTAACTATGTTAGTGAGTTTGTGTATGCGAAAAGATTGTGCATGATCCTTGGGTTTTCATTTCAATTTTGTACCTTTTCCTTACTGCCTTTTGGCATAACAATCATATACTTTATATTCTTCTATGTTGCAGAAGTTACAAGTGTTTAGAGTCTTATAGGGTGCATTGTAATCCATTAGTTTCTTTACCCAAAAATATCCACGAACTTTCTAATATTTGGACAATTTTCTCTTTCTTTCTCGAGGTCCATACCCTTGGACCATCCAATAAAGTTTTATGGATTTTTGTTATCTGAATGTTCACAACCAAGTCCCTTTTTATTAGTTTGACTAGTTATTCTCATGAACTTGGTAACCGATTCTCCTAAGTTGGAGAATTTGCTCAGCTACTATTCAATATTTCTATTTCCTTTTTCAAATTTTCTACTTCTTTTTATAAAGATAGATTTCTCTCTACCAGGATTGTATTTACTTTGATGATTGCATCAAAGTACCTCTTCTTTTGATTAAATTTTTGGCTAAGAGTTTCAAACTCATTGAAGAAAGAATCATATGATTGATGTAGATTGTCAAGAGCTTGAGGAGTCTGAATTATAAGAATAGTAAGAATTTACCTCAATCTCTAGTTTTATTGTACAATGCTCTTTGACAGTGATTTGGTTTGCTGATTCATTCTCCATGTGGGCCATGTAGTACATTTTTGCAAAAATTGTCCACTTCTCTGTCATCATTTTCGCTTGAGCTCATGCTTAAGGATTCTTCTTCATTCACGTACATTCCTTTGACTTGATTTCTTGATGGTCTCTTAAACTGCTTCTATTCTTTTCTTTCATCTCTCTCATTCACATTCACTTTTTCTTTGTTAGGACACTCAGAAGACATGTGTCCAACTCCTCCATATTTGTAATATGTGGGGATATCTTTCTTTCTTTTAGCCTTCTTCCTTTGTTATCTAGGTTGTCTCCTTGAGATGTTACCTTTGTTGCTTCTTGTGAATTTGTGAAGTTTTTAACCATCATGGTCATATCATCTTTAGACTATGATGTAGATTCACTACTGCTCTCATTGGTTGTTTTGAAATAAATGCTTTTTTTTATTTTGTTGGCTCCTCTATCTTATTTTTTATCAACTCTTGTGACATCAAAGAGCCGATGAGATCATTCAATTGAAGTGTGTTCATATCCTTTGTTTCTTCTATTGCTTTGATCTTCTAGTTCCAGGATTTTGGTAACGCTCTTAGGATCTTCATAACCTATTCAGAATTAGAAACTTCTCTTTCTAAATCTTTCAAGGAGTTAGTAATTTTTGAAAAGTGACCATACATCTCTAATATACTCCCCCCTTTTCACATGTTGAAGTTTTCTAGTTCTCCCATTAGTATATTCCTCTTAGTCCATTTGACTTGTAAGGATCCCTCATAAATAGATACTAACTTATCACAAATGCCTTTTGCGGTAGTGCAAGCGGACACTTTATCAAACTCAATAAAAGGCAGACCACAGAATAATGAGTTCGTAGCCTTTGCATCATTCTAAACTGTGATGGTCTCCTCTTTAGTCTATACGCCTATCGCATTGGTCGAAAAAGTGACTCCTATTTTAATGGCCTTTGAAGAGTCCATATCAATGGTCATAATAAATTGCTCTATCCTCAACTTCCAATAAGCAAAGTTGGTTCCATCAAATAAGGGTGGCCGGGTAAATGATTGTCCCTCGGCTAATATCTGTGTAGAGGGTGATGGGTTTGCCATTTGATCACTACAAGTGTTTACGTAGGCTCTAATACTACTTATTAGTCTCTAAAGATAGGCAAATACCCAAAAGGGGAGGGGTGAATTGAAAATTTAAAACTTTTAACTAAATCCCTTTAATATATAACGCCCCTCTAGCAAGCAGCCTAACTAAATAGTAATTACACAAATAAATAAGATGCCGAGATTTTTATAATGGTTCAGGCAATCAGCCCTACTCCACTTTTCTAAGCACACTTTTCTCTAAGTGTCTTGGGTTCTACTATCTCACTATAGCAAAAATACAATAATGCTCTCAGCACACTTCTAAGTTCCAGATCTAGGGGGTTTATACTGTGCTCCTAACACTCTTCTAGATTTCAGCTCTAGCGGGTGTACACAGTGCTTCAAGCACTCTTATAGATTCTATCTCTAGGGGGCATGACAATGTAGCTCTTGTTTATACTTAGACAATTACAACTCTTCTTGAGCCTAATCTCAACTACCAGCTGAAGGCAATTACAAGATCGAGAATATAAAAATTAATGCACTTATACAAGTACTTCACAAAAAGCATAGGGGAAGAAATCTAAAGCTTAAATGCAATAGTAAAAGCTCTGCCCAAAATGCAATTAAATAGCTTTAATTAATATTGAGGAAAGTTTAAATGTAAGGCTCAAATCTCTTGAATGTGGAAGGTTTTAGCTTAGTAATCATTCTCAAGAAGAAGATAAATATTGGTTAGCTCATTTGGGTTTTCGTCTTCTTCTGTTCATTCCACCATTATTGTATTTATAATAGTTTTGAATTCAAGCTATTAGTGATAGGTGACCTCCAATAATTGTAGAAGACCATTCTAATTAGCTCTTCTGAATTTGCCATCTTCTAATTAATTTTTGTTAGCTGGAATGCCTGCAGCATTGAACTTGAAGAAGATGATTTTTTGGTTTTCGCAAGTATTAGTCAAGAAGATACTGCATAGCCGACAATTTCATAATTTTGGAAATAATCTCATTAAATTTAGATGAAATCCTATAATTCAGTTTGTCTAAGATTAATTTTGGATGAAGTTTCTTTCCATCTGTTTGTCGAACAAAGTTACTTCATCTTCTAATTTGTCTGAGGTTAATTCTGGACAAAGTTTCTTTTCAACTCATCAGACAATGTTACTTCTTCTTGTAATTTGTCTGAGGTTAATTTTGAATGAATTTTGATGGTGCGGATGAAGATGGTCGGATGAATTTTGCCTTCAGCTTATAACTCTTCTTGGTCGAAAGAACTCCTTGTTTCATATTTATCCAAGACAAACTATAAATAATGAACGGATGTTGAGTCAGTTCCACTTTGTCTATAGCTCTATCCGAGATGATTGTAAAATGCTTATTGGATGAATCTTGGATAGACGAATGACTTACCTCTTCAACTTTATCTTAAGATCCACATTTGTTCGAGCCATCTGTCTAGTTAGATAGATTGAAGTCTTGGAATATATTTTGATTCCTTTGTTTTTCTTAAATTCTCATTTTTCTATGCATAATCTCTTATCCTTTTGCAACCTATTTACCTGAAAAATCTTTATCAGTACTTAACTTAATCAAATTTTATTTATCATCAAAACCAAACACTCACACTAATAGTCTCTACAGGGATTACAAATCTTAATTAATCACTAGCCATCATAAGAATGATCCTAATTTTATCTGGATAGTCAAGATATAAGGAATTAAATAAGAAATACAAATGCCATGCTTTAGTACGAAGAAATCAGGGTAAGAAGACTCTAGAGGGTTGATTTCATTTATTTTTCAATCATGGTGCATTCAACTTATTCAATGTTGATCATTGCATTGGTTTATAAATAAAAAATGGTAAAACACTCAACTCCCTCTCCCTGGTGCTGAGTCAAGTATCTATTCTTAATCCCAAATTTTGATATCCCTAAAAAAATTGGAAGATCAAGAATACATTAAGAGTTTGATTCTTCTAAGTGATTTCATGGAACCTAGAAGCTATCCCACATCATTTATGATTTTATATCATGATGCTTAGATCTTATTTAGGATTACCTCTCCCGAGTGTTAAATCCTAAATATTTAATCATTCAATAAATGGCCATTAAATTGAAAGTATTAACCACAAATCATCATAAATAAACCAATAACAAGGTTAACCACCCACTTCATTGATCACACCATGAAATACACATAAGATTCATCTCCTTTTTAGAAAGAGGAGTTTAGTTACTTATAATGATAACAAAAAAATTTTCAAGCATTTAAACATGATTCAAATGTTAAAGGAAGAACAAACAAGAAAGATAAAACTCTGAGTTGATGATCTTCCTCTAGCTTTGCACCATCTTGAGGTCCTTCTCCTCCAATTCTCCTTCTTTCCTTCATTTCCCCCTTCTCTTCTCTCCACAAGCCTCTCAAAAAACCCAAAAACACGCCTCCTGAAGTCACCCCCTTCTCTTCCTCTAGCTTTGCACCATTTTTAATTTGTTGGATAGCTTACATGAAGGGATGCAACTTATACGTTAAATACATTTCCTAAATTAGTCTCAATTAGTACCAAAAATGGCCTTAAAGCGATACTTTTTCAAATGTAACTTATATGTTAAATACGTTTCCTAAATCAGTCTCAATAAGTACCAAAAATGGCCTTAAAGTGACATTTTTCCATATTTAGCTCTTTTTTGACTTGTTTTGATACTTGAAATACTAATTGACCCCATTAAGTATAATATTTAATCAAATATGATTATAATCTAATAAAATCATGTCAATTAAGGATCCAAAGTATGTAAATTTAGATATTAAAATTGTTGGTCTCTGATAGTAGATAGCTCAAGAGGGGAGGAGTGAATTGACCATATAAAAATTATGACTAACTAAAAATTAATGTGTTGAGCAGAAGTGATATTGTAATGCATACGAAATTTTTATGGTTGTTCGTTTAATTATGATGTCTTCTCTACACACAGATTCAACTTTCCTTAGTTGTTCTCATTTTAGGTAGGTCATAGTGTGTGTACATGGGTGTAATGATATGTGTAATAAAATGATGGGACAGTAACATACAAAGTAAAGCAATCAAGTAGACAATACACATATCAATTTTTATAGTGGTTTGGGCACCCCGTCCGTACATCCACTCTTCTAAGAGCATATACATTTTGCCTTGGGTTCTACTATATCCAATAGTAAAAATATAAGTAGTGCTCCCAGCACTCTTCTAGATTCTAGCTCTAAGAGACATAAATAAGTGTTCCCAATGCTTTTCTAGATTCTAGCTCTAGGGGATATAAACATAGTGCTCTCAGCACTTTTTTGATTTTCAAGAGCTCACTAGGAAACTCGCTGGCTTCGAAGATCACTAGCAAACTTGTTGGTTTTTCAGAGCTTGCCAACAAGTCATACAATGTGATTTTCCTAAGCTCACCACAAACTCATATGGCTGATTAACAGCACTCAATTTATACATTACTTTTCATCTTTTACTAGGCTAATTTGTACAAAGTTTAAGTACATATAAAATGATTACTCATTAAAGCACTCAATTTATACATTACTTTTCATCTTTTACTAGGCTAATTTGTACAAAGTTTAAGTACATATAAAATGATTACTCATTAAAGCACATTAGATATCAATACTCCAGAAATATGATTAAGATATATCTTTGAGGCTCATTGCCTATCAGCGCAATGGAGATTGATTATCTTGGAGGAAGCATTTGTCCAATTGAGAAAGTTTACTAGATTAAGCTCTTTTCTCCTTTTCATCTTTCTCTCAGCTTCCTCAACCTTCCTCATTTACCTTTATATTGCTTCAGAATTTTTTGTACATTGGAGGTATTAGCTTCCTTTAAATGTTGAAGATTGTTCTAAATTTTTTTCCTTTGAAAAGTTATCTTTTTGATAAACTCATTCTAGCTGGAAAGCTAATAGTGTCGTCCTTAAAGAAAATGCCTTTCCGATTTTGGCATACACCGGCTAAGGACTTTCTACATGACTAACTTTTTCATTCTTTTGAAAAGACACCCATTAAGCCTGAAGGGATGCAGCCTCTGAGAGTTGCAATCTTTGTCAGAGTAATATTGCTTTCCTTTGAATTTCTTTCCATCTTCAGCTAAGCTCGATTTGTTTGGTGCTTAATAACAACTACTTCAAGTGAAAGTTTGACCAGTGAGTATAACCAGGAATATCTTGTATAAGTAGCTTCTATTCGTTGTAATATGCCATAGTGATTTAGTCATAGTTTATCTAAGGACTTTGTTTGATCAAGTCCTAGTTTGTCTCTTATAAGTAACAAACAAATTAGCTCTGACTAGATCCATATGATAGACAACTTTATCTTTGTAAATTTGCCTGAGATCATTGTAGCACTTTTACTTTGTCTTCTAGTTTGTTTGTTGTAAGTGACAGATGAATTATAGAGGTGCAAATGAAGTTATTTTCTTATTGTTTATCAAATGAAGTTCTCTCATCAGACAAAATTTCTTTCACTAGACAAAGTAGCTTTGTCTGTTAGTTTGTCTATTGTAAGTAACAGACCATTCTTATTGACATAGACAAGGCTTCACAGCAGATGAATTGACTTTGTCTATTGATTTATCTGCATAGAACTACAGACAAATTTGTAAGGCCCAAAAAAAGTCTCTCAAGTAGTTTATCTATTGGTCTATCTCTCATATGTGATAGACGAATCCTCTTTAAAGCAGTTCATCTATTGGTTTGTCTATTACAAGTAATAGATGAATCATAGAAGCATAGACAAATCATCTTTTCAGTAGTTTATTTGTTAGTTTGTCTATTGCAAGTGGCAGACGAACTTGTAGACGAGGATGATAGACAAAGTAAATTATTCATCTGTGGCTAGTATGTTACTTCTACTTTATCTTTTACATCATCTATAGAAGATTGTAGACAAGTTCTTTGTTCTTCTTCTATTCTAGAAAGACTTTATATGATAGACAAAAACTTGATAATTTTGACTCCATTTTTAGTTCTTTATTTGTCTAAGTTCAGCTCCGTTTAATCTCTGCTTCTGCAATCTGAATTCGTCTTTGTGTTATGGATAAATATTGTATATGATCAGTTTATCTAACTTGTCTGAGGAACAATTTGCCCAAATCTATCTAAGATAGGTGTTATCTAATACTGACAGTATTTTTAGAAGATTTACTTGATCACTCATTGAAGCTTGAACGTATAGCTACAAATATGCTTTTGTGGCTTGTTTTCAAAGTTTCAGTGTCATTCTTTCTGAACATTCTTATCTTTTCTTGGTATAGTGTATATTGCTTGTTGATGTATTCTCTTTATATGCTATCCACTCCATTTGAATTATTTTCCTGTATATCATTTATATTTGTTTCTACGATACTTGGGAACATAACTGTCAATACCACAAGTGTTCATTCATATATTGTTGTTCATCATCAAAACTTGGCTGTGTGCCATATATACCATTTGGTTCAACAAAAATATGAAAGATTATGTGCTCATCAACTATTTACTTAATGCTTAAATGGTAGATCTCACCATGCATCAATAGTCACTTAAAACTAATAATCTATATCAATAAGGAATAGATCACAATATTTTTACATCTCTAGAGTTTTCCTTTGTTGAGTTTTGAACCTTAAATGAGAATTATATAATATTTGATTGATGCCTATGATATAAATAAGTTATCAATGTTGATAAAAATATATGCTATGATCATAATTGTGTGTTATATGGGACCCAAAAGTTTCTATTTTTCTCATGATTATACATTCTCAAGGGACTCAATAAGAAAGAGGGAGATGATATATTTTCAAATTCTATCATGATTTATATTTCAAAGGTTCATGAAGTTAGGGGGAGTCTTATCCTTTGATTATATTATAAAGGCTCTCACCTTTATAATACCTTTTCACTGTTGACGAAAAAGGGAAGAAAAATGTAGAAAGACTTGTTTATGACATTGTGGATGGTATTGGGGTGAAAATAGAAAGTAAGTTTATCATGACTTGCATCTAAAAGAAGAATAGCATCATATATGTCATGACTCAACTTTATGTTGAAATGTCAAATTCCATAGGTCTACATATTTCAATTAAATGGGGGTAGTTTGAAATTGAAAATGAATCATTAGCACACTCTTTAAATGACCTAAGTCTTTAAGTTTTGTCTTCGTAAAAAAGGGGAGATTGTTAGTATTATATGCATAATTTTGATGATATCAAAACTTATCTTACACTTGATTAATGCTAATGATGTTGTTAGATTAGGAACTTTGAAATGCAGTCAAGTATGCTTGAAGAAGTATGTGTTTTATGAAAAATCATCTATGTAAGCATATTTGCAAGTTATTTGAAAATGAAGAAAATCATTATTATCCACATTACAATTAACTTAGTTTATCATATTGTGCTGTGTTGGGTCATATTGATAAGATGAAAGTATGTACTTAATAGAATGATCATTTCATATGTAAGAAGAAATGTGCTTAAATGAGTTTATCTTTTC
Organism: Pouteria campechiana; assembly: GCA_036873735.1. Classification (NCBI taxonomy): domain Eukaryota; kingdom Viridiplantae; phylum Streptophyta; class Magnoliopsida; order Ericales; family Sapotaceae; genus Pouteria; species Pouteria campechiana. The sequence goes on along the minus strand of JAYJMB010058497.1, from coordinate 72,688 downwards.
TAAAACATGATTAAAATTCATCATTCATGCTTGACAAACTATGCAAATCATATGAAGACAATTCTATTTCAATTTACAATAAAAATGTCAAGTCCACAATGTAGAAAGTGCAAAAACTTCTAAGTGCAGGACCACAGTCACTTGCCATAGCCACCTTCAGCTATTACCTGCTAATTTTAAATAAAGAACCTCTTCCAAAGAAAGTGCCTAGCGTGCAGGGTCTTGGCCCAGCTGCCTATGAGTGGACAACTGTCATGCCCCACCTTCTAAGGCACAATCGTACTCATTTCCCTTTATTTTTACTACAACTTCCTCACTTCAAGATGTGGGTACTCGGATCCCATTCTAATGCACATATACTTTTTATTATTTCCCTTTCAAATTTATAAATTTTTAATGGGATTTCTATCACAAATTCGGTAGAGTTTCCTCTGATAATATCAAGATCAACACGTAATATACCTTCATTTATCAAATAAATTTCTAAATATCAATGATTATAATTCTAAATCATATATAAAACTGCAATTTCAACAAATATAACTCAAATCATAAATAACTCACTAGCCCAAACTACCCACAGCCCATAACCTATATCACATCATGATGGCAACACACCTTAGAGGAAACATATTATGCATCACAATGTTATACATCAGTTAGTAAGATATGCCAATACTTCACTTTATACATCATTTATAATTTTATACAATTATACATCACTTGAGATCTTTGAATACAAATATACAATGATTTATGAATTTTTAATACAAATTATTCTATTATAACAATAAAGTTTTCAACATTTGCTCACCAATCCCAAGCCTTAGTTAGGACTCTATACTTAACCTGCCAACTAAAAATTTAAACAAGAAGGCATGAGTCTGGGCAACTCAGTAAGTACATAAATATAATAATTAATAATTAATCCACAATTAGCACATGTCATATCAAATAATCAATATCCATCCTTATAAATAATCACAAACGGATATATATTCATCAATTAATACTAAACAAAGAAATCCATGTTATTTCCATCCAATCAATCAAGTTCATATTGAACCAATCTTCAAATTAAACATACAATAAAGGAATATTCTCTATCCCTTACATTAGACATCCAAGTTAAATCAAACAACAATTATTCCAATCTAAGGGATATTTATTATCCGTAATGACTAAACAACATCAACCTTAAACAAATATTGGATATCCACTATCCCCAATCAAAATATACATGCTCGAATTTCTCTTTTTGTACTTATTACAGTAGGCATTTGTTTTTATTGGATAGTTGGGGTTAATATTTATCCCTTTGTTTTAGGAATGAATCAAATAATTTTTATTTTTATTGATTGTCCTCTTTTGATTACACTTGCTATGTACATCAGAAAAATTGTATGTTCATATCCCAAACCACAAGTGGTCCTAATTACATCTCCACAATGGAGATAACCCTTGATTAAAAAGAAAAGCACAATGCATCTTAGAAATCTAAAAATAAAATACACACACAATCTCAAAATAGATGTATGCTATCTTTGGGATCCCCAAGGACATTGCGATGACTTGATATTTAGGAGATCACTTCAAGTCAATGGGCGAATAGGATGACACAGTTCTAGACTGGGTTGCTAGACACTGGGTCAACTTAGAAAATTGGTGTTTTGATCCGATTGGTTTGTCCCGGATGAAATCAAGATTGGGTGATTTCTGTTGTTTAGACTATAAGAAACCATAAAGACAGTAGGTGTTTTGTGACTCAATTGGTATATCCCGGAAGGACTCATGACCAAGTGATCTCTATTATGTATAAACCTAAAAGAGATCAGAAGAAAATAGGTGACCTAGGTTTAGTTAAGCTTTACCTCATTGCCCATAAGAAGCTTAAGAAGAGTGGGCTAGGTTGACTAGATTTAGCTCGGCTCTCTTAATTAACCCATGAGAAGCTTAAGAAAAGTGGGACTAGGATGATTGGATTTGGCTTGGCTCTCTCGATTACCCATGAGAAGCTTAAGAAGAGTGGGCCAGGTTGACTGGGTTTATCTATTTTGATGAATGGTATATGCTGAGGTTTGACTCAGTGAGTCATGACTCAGTGACTCGATGACTCACAACTCAGTGACTCGGTCCTAGACATAGGCTTTAGGATAAGTCGATGAGTGGTGTTTGCTAAGGTTTGTTTGAGTGAGCCATGACTCAATGACTCGGTGAGTTATGATCAGTAACTCGGTCCTAGACTTAGGCTTTTGAATGAGTTGATGAGTGGTGTTTTCTAATATCCCATGGAAAACTGTAAGCAGGTGATCTCTGCCATTTATATTATGAGAGATCGAAGATCCAGGTTACATGAATTAAGCCTAATTACACTTTGAGTTAATTAAGCCTAATCATGATTAACATTAATGATGGTGATTAATGCGAATGATAGTTCTTAGTCATTTTAAGATAATGTCATTAATTTCCTGATTTATGGGGCTGTTACATGGTTTAATCAGGGTTTAAATAGGTTTTAATGTATTTAAAATGTCTAATCCAGCATTATCCTATTGTCCATTGGCCATTTGGGACCCACCATTACCACAACATAGGTGGCACCCATGTGTGTACATGGTGGGGCCATGGCAGAGTGGCCTCAGGCATTAGAGAAATTAACAGTGGCCAAAGGCCACCAGTGTCCAGTGAGACACTTGCCTCTTAAAGATTCCTCAAGCTCCTCCTCCAAGTTCTCTCTCCAAAAGACTTCTCCTTCCAATCCTCCTTTCTCAACAAGAAGGAGGGGTATTTATAGGCTTGAGGTGCTCTGGGGGTAGTTAACAAATTCTGGCTCCAATATATGGGCATTCTTGGGATGCCAGCTTCAACATAAGGGCATTTTTGAAAACTCTTGGAAAATGTGCCAAACTTCACCATTTGGGCAGTTTTGGAATTCCAAGAAAATGTGCTCAGCTTCACTATTTGGGCAGTTTGGAAATTCCTGCTCCAACATAGGGGCATTCTTGGGAATTATTGAAAAATGTGTCCAGCTTCACCATTTGGGCTATTTGGATTTTGGCTTCAACATAGGGGCATTTTGAGCATTCCAGCTCCACCATTAGGGCATTCTTCCATTTGCACCATTGGTCAATCCCAATATTTTAATTAAAATATTCTAACTAGTGTGGATTACCAAAATCTAATTAATTGCATGCATGTCCAATATAGGTACTGTGCAATTAACTTGTATGAATAAGTTACAAAAAATTGAATTCTTTTTTCTAATATAGCCTTTTATATACTCCAATATATATTCTACCATCTAGAGTTGATACACATATTAATTTTAGCTTCTAAAAATATTTTGGATGATTACTCTCGTTTAGCTGCGCGGCTGAAAGGTAGCATTAGGGTCACAACTCGTAACACTAATCCTTCATCTACTGGGCACATCAGCAGGATTGCGGAGTGGCTTGCTACTGTTGCCCATCCTATCTCCATGCCACATCAGCTGTCCCAGCTTGGAGAAACGCATTTTGTTAGCTGTGCATCAACAAACTGCCTTAGTTGCGTAGCGCATCAGCCCGTGCCATCTCCTGGCAGCTCTGGCTTCATCTTGCCCGCATGCTATGCTAGAAAATTTGTTGGTTGCGCAGATAAGGTGAGCCTCGACTCTCTGCCATGTCAGCTGCGCGGCCAAGCGATTGCCTCATCTACACGATATGTCCATTATGCGGCCAATCGACTACCATATGTAGAAACTTCTTGACCGCACAAGCAAAGTCTTTAGTAAATCACATCTGCACGGTCTTTTCCTTCGTCCTTACTTGTTGCACAGCTTGGAGTTACCTGCTCAACCACACGACATGTCATTTGTTAAGCTGAAGGCGTTAACTGCTCGGCATGTCAACAACAGCTGATTTTAGTTTCAAAGGATTTTCTTCACAATGCGTTTCATTGGACGAGATGCTGCCTTGGTCCCGCAGCATGTCACTGAAGATGTTTGTCTCCACAGTTGAAGTCCTAGCCCAGAATGCTCCACTCATACATGCTATGCCAGTTCTTGTCAAAAGAAAACCTCAATCTAAGGAGGCTGGCCATCCTCGTCTTTACTTGTTGCATAGTGTGGAGTTGCCTGCCAAACCGCACGGCATGTCATGCATTAAGCTGAAGGCCTTAATTGCTTGCCACATTAGCAAGTGGAAGAGTTTGCGCAAGTGGAAGACCACCTTCAGCTACACTAGTTAAGCGCTTCTTTCCAGCTGAGCAAGCAAAGACGACGTATAATGGGCAATAACCATTCCATCTATGCAAACGACCTAGCTGTGAGAGGGCCTACTTACACAGATAGCTTGCCAACACAAAGTTATCTTCCTCCCAACTGTTGTCTTCTTCCTCACTGCCAGCGCCACTGCCGCTATACCCTTCTTGCTGTCAAGTGGGACCAGCTTAGATCTCTATCTTCTGCTCACTGCTGATGGCCAATGAAGTTTTTGTCTCTGATTTTTGTCTTTCGAACAGACTGTTTTTTTTTACGGGGTCGAAGAAGACTCCTCGTTGTTGCTTCCTACGCTGCTACCATCCAACCATCGGACAGTCAATCTGCTCTAGTCAGAAACTCAATGTCGTATTCTGATGTCGGTGTTGATTTTGCCGCATCAAATTGTCTTCTCTGGTCGCCGAAAAATTCAATCAAACGTGGAAAAACCCATTGGTTTTAGCCATAAATTGTCGCTGCGATGCCGCCGTCCGACCACAGGATGGTTGATCCGCTTCGGCCATAATGTCTCCGCCATCGTCCTGATGCTAGATAGTCTTTTGCCACGCCGGATCTTTGCCTTCGGTCACCGAAAGATGAAGGACAGGGTGTTGATGTGCCCTTCTTCCTTGTTGCCGACAACACTGTAATCATAGCTTCTTCACTACCGATGATACTACTTGGCTCTCTGTCTTCTGCTGACTGCCAATGGCCGATGAAGTTGCCATCTCTAATTTTTGTCTTTCGAACAAACTACTTTGTTACTGGCTGGTAACTGAAAACCCATCTACATCGGCTGCAAATTGCTTTCACCGCTGTCATCTTCTCACCATTGGTCGTGCTCCTCGGTTAAACTCCCTTGGCTGCACGATGCTGTAAATCATGAGGTTGCTATCGTGATGTAATTGGAGCCTGCATTTTGCTAGCTTCCAAATAATATTCCTTTGCTTGATTTTTCGTCATCCCAACACCTACTTACCTCATAAGTCTTCAAATTCCATAATTCATCAAGTTCCACAGCTTCTCATTTACTAAATTTACCCTACATGCAACATATACATAACATATTCAATTTTACTTTGTTTCTTATTTAAGCAATTCATTAAACATAAAGCATACATTGCTTAACTGGAAATTACACATCAAATGTAATAACTGAATTTCACTTTAAATTACATACAATAAATTTACAATTCAATTCATATTGAATCCATCTTATTATCAAGTTAATTAAACTTCTAATTCATTTACATTTTTGCATAAACTCTTTGTAAAACAAATCCTTCATTTACAACTCTACTTACTGTTATTACATTCATGGATAGAAATATCACTAGTTTCCTTATGTCTAAATCCTCCTAAAACCATCGCAATTAATCAATTAATCATTTTCCTCATGAGTTCAACAATAATTCCACCATTATTCCCTTTAAAATTACTGTTCATGGGTTGTAAGAAACCCTAGCAAAATAACTAATGATTTCTAATGCCCAATCAAACCCCAAAACACCATAATCAATAAATTAAATGTTTCCCCCATGACTTCCATATGGATTCATACAATTTTACCCAAAAATCACTATTCATAGCTCACATGAAACCCTAGCTTACCAAAATCATGATTTTTTATGTCTAAACCACTGTAATCAATTCATTAAATCATAACCCTATGAATTTATGGCATATTCCATATCAATTTCCTCCCAAAACCCATTATTATTAGCAAAATTCAAAAAACCCTAACTCACCAAAAAGTATAAATTTAGTGGGGGAAAATGACTTACCATAAAATCCAGACATGGCTTCCATCCATGAATAAGAATCTAAGCCCAAAGGTCCCATTAGTTCCTTCAATTTACAGGAAAATGAATCTTCTTTCATTTTCCATGGTTGAAGCAATTTAAACTTGGGTTTGGAGCATAAGTGAAGGATTACATGCCTAAACCATGAGTTTTCCTAGCTAAATTCACATAAAATGGGACGTAATGGATCTAGGGCATGGTTATGCCATGGGAGAGGGGAAAATAGGAAAATGGGATGAATCCTTTAAAAAAGTCAAGTTTTTCAGGTGCACCAGCTCACCACCGGAACGATGTTGTGACATCAACTTGCTGACTAGCCAAAAATTATGCCTTACTGAAGTGATGCCGTAGCATCAAATTTTGATGTCGCGTCATCCACCTTTTGGATGCCCATGTTTTTCCCTCTTTTGAAGCTATGTCGCGCACACATTTTCTATGTCGCAGCATCAACCTGCTGTCCTCATTTTTATGAATTTTTCTCTACTTTAGACCTTAATTTTTCTCATATATTTACTCCCTTATTAATAATAACATATTAACATAATGAATTTACAAATTTACACAAAAATCCTCACTCAAGTACTAAGATCATACCAATAAATTATCCCCACATCTATAAAAGTATTCTAACTTTTCAAATAAACCCACTTAATACATATCAAATTTTTAATGAAATCTATATATTTATCCTTCATTCATTGCAACATATCCATATACATATTTTGATAAAAAAATTTCTCATTTTCAACACCCTAGGTGTTACAACGACAAGGTGAATGTGTTAGTTTTTGCGTAAATCTAATCAAAATTGCTTGGCACAGCTACTTGCCACTATCCCCTACCAACCTCAAATGGTCAAAAATTCAAACGTTGTAAGCCTCATAAGTGTAACCCATTCTTCTCCAACGGTCATATTTTTGAGAGATCTATTTAAGGAGAAGTGAAGGGATGTTTCAGGAGTTGAAGAAGCAAAAGGATTGAGTTTAAACCTTCCACAAATCTTTACAACCCTAGCTCAAGAGATTTAACCTTCAAACATTCATTCAAGAGGTTCAACTTTCCAAATCTTTAAGGACATCTTCTTCAAGCATACAAAGGGAAGAGCTTCTACAACATAAAGAGCTTCAACAATTTAAGTCTTCCTTGGCACTTCATTGAGATACTGTGAAAAAGTGTAAATCTTTCATTTGTGCTTTTATTTGTGTATTTCCCTAACTTGATTAAGAATAATAGAATTGGTCTATTGGAGTGTGTATTACAGCTAGTTTGCTAAATTGCTTATGTCTCCTAGAGCTGAAATTTAGAATAGTGTAAAAGGTGTTAGTTCATGCCCCCTAGAGCTTAAATTTAGAAAAGCGCAAGGTGCACTAGTTTATGCCCCCTGGAGCTGTCTAGAAAAGTGCAAGTGACACTATGTTTATGCCCCATGGAATTGATTTGGAAGAGTGCGAGTAGCGCTGTGTTTATGCCTAATGGAGCTGATCTAGAAGAGTGTGTGTGACACTAGTTCACACGCCCTAGAACTAGAATCTAGAAGAGTGCAGGGTGCACTATTGTATTTCCATTATATGAAATAGTGGAACCCAAGGCATAAGGAGAGTGTGCGCTTAAAAGAGTGAAGTAGAGAAGGTTGCCCAAACCACTAATAAAAAATTATGAGTCTCTTGTGTGATTGCTTTACTTTCCTTTTACTTTATTATTTTATTATTTATTACATATTGCATTGCACACAAGCACAAAAAGAGAAAAAATAATTTCATAAGGGTTTAATAAAAAAAATTTATAACCCAATTCACCCCTCCCCTCTTGGGTCAAGCCACCCTATAGGGAACAACCTATACAAACTGGAGTTGCATAGTGGATGAATCCTATTTTTATATGATGTCCTCTATGCACTAGACATTCAATGAAACTTGGTTTCTGTTACATCTCTTCTTAGCCTAGGTTATTCACTAAATTTTCATAGTGATTGTGTAAGAATATTATTGGGGACAACTTTTTATGGCACTAGTTTTATTTTAAATAGTTTTATGATATTTTTAATTGATTATGACAAGTTCATATCATATTATAGTTACTTTTCTTTAATTATTTCTTTTAGTATTGCAAATCTAGAAGTAAATGTGTGGTATGCTAAATTAGGCTATATCGAGTAAGAAAGAATGAATAGATTAACTAGAGAAGGCCCATTAAGGCCTCTTACTTAAGTTGACTTATCCATCTATGAGCATTGTATAACTGGAAAAGAAAAAAAGAAAACCATTTAGCAAAGCAACCAAAGCAGAGTTTTTATTGGCTAATCCATTCAAACATTTGTGGTCCAATGAATGCAAGGGTAAGGAATGGTGCCTAATATTTTATCACATTTATAGATGATTACATACAATTTGGTCACGTTTTGTTAATCTCCCAAAAGTTAAAAGCATTAAAGTGATTTAGACATTCTACAAGTATGGTTGAGAATCAATTGAACTACAAAATCAAAGCTTTAAGAACTGACCATGGACGTAATATTTATTAGAGCAATTCAAAGATTTTGGTGATGAAAAGGGCATTGTTAGACAACTAACAATTCTTATAATTTAATAACAAAATGATGTTATAGAGAAAAGGAACAAGACTCTATTGGACATGGTTAGATCTATGATAGTGCAGGCAGATTTGCCCCTATCATATTAGAGCAATGCATTGCTAATTATAACTTATATACTTACCCTTTGCCCTCTAAGTCAGTTGCTTTCACACCTTATTAATTATGGATAGGAAAGAAGCTTGATCTAAGTGATCTATGACCTTGGGAGTCAGTTACTTATGTTTATAATGTCTCTCATAAGTATGGTAAATTGAAGATAAGAGAGAAGAAATGTATCTTCATAAAATACTCAAAACACAAAAAGATATATTTTCATTAGTGAACATGAGGATGGAAGCATGATTAAGTTAAAATTATGAGATGTTGTATTCTTAGAGAATGATTTTTCTATTAGGGGTGAGGTTGAAAAGGATATTTCTTTCTATGAAATGAAGAATCCTGAAGGTAATGGTGCTCCTAATCAGTCAACCAAACATGAATAAGAATTGCCTCAACCTTTTGAACCAAGTGGGAGTGATGCATCTCAAGAACATTAACCTTATAAGAGTAGTTATAAAAGTATACCACGTTATCATTTTGACATTAAAGGAAAAACTTTTATTGTTACTCTAAAAGATGATGATGAGCCCAACTTAGTCATGGATGCTCTTTTATACTAGTTAAGGAAGAATAGAGAATAGTAGTGGAAGAACAAATGGACTTTATGAGGATAAATCAATTCTGGGACTTGATTGGTCTTCCATTTGAGAGTAGAACTATTGAGAAAAAATGGGTTCTTAAGATCAAAAGTAGACCAAATGTATCCATTGAAAAATACAAGGCTTGCTTCATGATGAAAGGCTATACTATGGGGAAACATTCTCTCTAATTGTGAGGTTTACCTTTATTCATTTCATTCTTGCAATTGTTGCACATTTGGATTTAGAATTATCACTAGATGGACATTAAAACTACATTTCGCAATAAAGAACTAGATGAAGAAATCTACATAAAGTAACTTATAGGTTTCTTAGAAGAAGGCTAGGAGCACAAGTTTGCAAGCTCCAATGATCCATCTATAGTCTTAAACAATCATCCAAATAGTGGTATCTGAGATTTCATCGAGTTATAATTTCTTGGGATTATGATGATCGATAAAGACCATTGTGTTTAAATTAAATGGTCTAGTGATAAATTTATAATTCTATCTCCATATGTGGATGACATCCTCTTTGCAGAAAATAACATAAAATTTTTAGTCATCATTAAATAATGGCTATCCTCCAATTTCAAAATAAAAGGCACGGATGAAACAACTTTCCTTCTTAGAGTTAAAATTCACAGGATTATTCAAAGAAATTATTAAGCCTTTCTCAGTAACTGTGTATTAATAAAATTCTTGAATGATTTGTTATGCAAAGTTACAAGCTCATTCACAATCCTATATCAAAAGGTGAAGGTTTGCACTTTGAGATGTGTCCTTAGACACTCATGGAAAGAGAAGAAATGAGAAATGTACCCTATGCTAGTGTTATTTGAAGCTTGATGTACATTATAATATGTACTCACCCTAATCTTTGTTATGCTATGGCTTTAGTTAGTTGATATAAGTTGAATCTTGGATGAGCTCATTGGAAGGCTATTAAAAAGATTCTCGGATATCTTAGAGGCACTACAAATTATTTCATTTACCAGGGACATAATTTTCACTTAAAAGGTGATTTAAATATTGACTAGGTAAGAGAATTAGATGAGTACAAATCAATATCAGGTTATGTGTACTTGCTAAACTATGGTGTCATCTCATTGAGCAACAAGAAGCGAACTTGTGTAGCACAGTCTACAATTGAAGCTAACTTTATAGAATGTTCAACTGCAATGTAAGAAGTGGTTTAGCTGAGAAGGTTCTTACAACATTTAGGAATAATTGAAGATATATCTAAATCTCTATTTATAAATTGTGATAGTCAGGCGGTTATTGCATATATGAAAGATCTCAAATACCACTATAGAAACAAGCACATTGACATCAAGTATCATTTTGTCAGAGACATTATCAAAAAGAAAGAAGTAATTTCAAATTACATTTATACACATCAAATGACTACTGATCCATTTACAAAACTAATTCCTCGAGATATAATTTTTTTGCGTGTTAGATCTATAAACCTACATAAATTGTAATACATTACTTATCAATAAATATTTATTATTCATCTACCTATACGAGCACACTAGCATGATAATCATGCATATAATAAAAGTATCTTAAATAGGTTGAGATTAGTCCTCTCACATGAACAATTACCTCTAGCATTCAGGGAATGAGTAGAGATAAGACTATTTAAGCAGAAAAATTATCTATGTAAATAAAGAATGTTATGTATAAACATAAATTTTAAAGACATGTGTTGTCTTGATATGAGATCAAGATGAGTAACAATGAAGGCCAAAATGGGAAAGGCCAGATTTGAGATCTTGGTAGTACCTAAACGGCAAGAACTTGAAGAACTCAATTTAAGCACTTGGTAGCGATTGAACTAATATCTATATGGTATTATAGAGTTTAGACATGCACTCCATTTAAGAAAGTTACTCTACCGTAGCATGTATTTCATACCATGTGTGCTAAGCAATTAATAAAGAAAGTGAATTGAGTATACAAATTCCTGTCTTCTCACTGTGTGAGTCATTAGGGTAGAATGAGCTTCATATCATGCCCTTTGTAACCTTTAATTATATCTTGAGATTACAATTTAACATTTGCTACCTTAACATATTACCTATAGTTATAAATAATTTGACTCTCTAGAGCATCTCTATAAAAGCAATTAGTCTATAGTTGAAAGGTAATATATAGGAAAGGAAGACCATTTTTATTATATTTTATTGCATATATTCATAAGTTGATAATTATGTCACTATGAGAGCTAACATAATTGTTATTAAATGCCAAATATGTGCATAGTCAAGTATAGCCTTTGAGGGAATAGGTATACTTGGACTAACATAATAAAATGATTTTTTAGGCATGGCGAGCCAATTTGTTTTAAAGGTTGTAGCTACTATGTATCCCTAATAGGTGCATAGCCTTAAACTCCCAAGTGCAGGTACACTCGCAAGTTGCACAACTTATTTACCTATATGAACGATTTTGATTTGTAGAATATTGACGTTCTGTATCTTTATAAGAGTTTTTGAAAGCTTATCACGTGCAAATGGGAGATGTTGGTGTAATTGTCTACCCATGTGGGTGTGGGTGGACGTGAGATCGTGTAGACATGGGAGCATGCCTACCAACCCCACATGCACGCACCATGTCATTGTGGACTCTTCGCTTCCACATTTGATGTTCCAATTGACACTAATAGGCAAACTACGAAAGTTATCAATCATTGAAAATCCCTCTCTCCTCCCCATTCAAAATTATAAGGCATTTAGAGTTGTGAGAAAAGCGTAATTTTTTGGATTCTAATGATTTCATGTTCGATTGACGATTTTATAGTTTGAGTGGGAGATAAGTTCAAACCATAGCCAAATTCTTTTGCTTCTGCTCTCTGGAAAAAGGTACACGAATTATTTAATTTATTTACTTCGCTTGTAATGGCATGATAATCCATCTATGGGTGCAGATAAATTAAACAAATCCAAAAATGAATTGGGTTGGGTTGAAAAATGAAAAAATGGGGTTGAAAAAAGATTAAATTCAACCAAACTTAATTTATAATTTAGATAATAATTAATTTGAAGATTTAGCAAAACAATCTAACATTATTCCATTTTTAATATCTTTCAATTATCTAAATTAACCCTTGGCCTTGGCATATCCACCCATTCTCCACATATTTCTCCTCTTTTTTTTCTCACATTTTATTATTAAAAATAAATGTTAATTTTTATATTATATTTAAAATAATGTTTATTTAAGATAAATTTAAGATAAAAATGTGTTGCAATCAAATTTATCAACTTAGTTACTTAATTACATTCATTGACCAAATTTAACCCAAACCATTATTGGATTATGATTAGGTTAAAATTTAAAAATTAAGTTAGGGTTAAGGTTGCATTAAAATTTTTGCGAATGGGGCTAAGATTTGGGTCTATCCCTAGTGAAGACAAACAAATATAGTATAGACTCCTAAAATCCATCCTTCATTAGACAAATCGAATGATCGGGACCGTCAATCATGATCCACTTATCAGAATCGGACGGCAGCTATTGTAGATAATTGGCTCCTCTTATATGTACATAAAATTCCAATATCCAATCATTGAAGAATTTACCACTTAAGAGTAGATATCAAAATTTATATCGATACCATGCATCACAAACTAGTGAAAGCACATGCATCATCATTTATGGTCCACCAACAAATTTTTATAAAGAAATCTAAACTATTCATTTGATTCATCATCTGACTTGAATAATTGGGATCCCTATTTATTCAGAATTTCAGAGGCTCAGCTCGGGTACGCTTCACAGCTGATTCCCCATCATTCCTGGCTCACCTAGTTCATGCGTCAGTACTGTAATTAGCCCCTGTAAAATTTCACTGACCCCAGATGCACTTTGGCACCCTTCACGTGCTGGACTCCATCGGGCATCCCCTGGTGGGCCTCTATCCATGCACTTATTTTGGACGTGGCAATGTAGTTCCTATATCGAGTTGGACCCATTGACTTACTAAGGCTAAGGCCAATGAAAATATTAATAACTCAAGATTTGCATCCCACAGCCTTCAGCAACTATAATAGGTTAGGAGGTAAGTGCAGGGTGATCATTACTTTTGAAACTTTTCTCTCCACTCGGTCCCAAATAAATTCTTTCATGCCTGCATATTTTACTTTCTGACTAAACTCTCGAAAGGCATCCTTAGATCACCCCAAATCTCATTTTAACACATCAGTAGGTGGCTTGGAGCTCAGAGCTCATTAAATTACCTTATATTTGTTTAAGTTAGTACTTTGTTTGTTGGGTTAGTGTTTTATTTGTTTACATGCTGGCTAGTTGGTGGACATGGGTAGGCTAATGTAAAATCCTCCCTCGCACGGAGTGTAGAATGTAGTGTCACTGAGCCTGAGTATCATGGTATGATATATCGATGGAATGGAGACAATGAAATAAGCAATGAGAAACACCATTGAGGTTCTGAAAGTCAAGTGGTATATTCCTCGAATCCATAATCAGATGAACATGATTATTAAGTGGGCCGCACATGTATAAAGATTTAGAGCTATCTGCCGATTGCTTTTAATTGTCTATTTGTTTTGTAGTGGTGTGACCTACCTATATGTGCCTAAGACATATGCTGCATTCACTCTTGTGAGTTGGCAACGCAAGTCTTCCATGCAAATGTAAGCCAATGTTTCACTTGTATATATGAAGTATTATCATAATGCCGAAGTAAGACTGAGGTATATCATGTTCTCCACCTGTCCGATGCTCTACAGGTAACACATTTCATAAAATGCTGATGAAGAATCAAGTAGCACGTCTCATGAAATGCCAACGAAAATTAAAATAACACATCTTATTCAATTCATGGCACTGATTTGGACTTATTTTCTATAGCGGATAGGATGGCTATAGATCAAATATCTTATCCAGAGTCCAGACCAACTTTAATATATAATTCTCATGTCCATTTGATGTTAGCTTCATAGCCCATGACTTGACTGAATGGAACCATCTATAATTTAATGACAGACTTCATAGGATAACATGAATCACATTCAATCAGTGCCCAAAGGAAAAGGAAAAGAAAAAAGAGATAAAGAGGCTATCTTTGGAAATCAATGAATGGGATGCTTGTTATTGCCTTTAGAATCTTGAACAGCTCATGGCGAGCCGTAACCATTACAAAGAGACTATCAAAATTTCTTGGACCAAACTATGTGTATATATTTCTTACTAGCAGTAATAAGCTCTTTGGATAAAGCCATTAATATTCATCAAAGCCAGAAAATGCTTTTACCCCAGAAGACAATGAACAGCCAAGACCATGGATCTACCCATCTATCCACATCTGCAATATAACATATTCGTTGAGAATGGAAAGGAGCGTAAAAAAGGGAATACCCATACTCTAGCTACTAAAATACATTCCACCCCGAGGTCTCTAAATCTTCATCGCCTCACTATGGGGTCCACCTGTCCAACCTCTTGACACAGCTTGAGCAGCCACTGACCCAGTAATCACACTGGAAGAGGATCACTGCAATGGAAATTCTTTCCTCCAAATTGGGTTAGATTCAAAAATACATATCGATGGTCATCATCGTTCATCAGCTTCCAGTCTTTCCTTGCCTCCAACCTATGCTCAATGAAAGATTGTAGATGGTTCTGATAATCCTAAAGATCTTTCTTACAACTCTGTGAGTTCATTCATGGCGGTTATCGTCGCCAAAGAAAAGCTTACTTTTTAGTTTGAGTGGCATGTAGAATTGGATTGTACTGGACCAAGTAAAACTTTCTAGGCTGAAACCCTAGCTGTGTCCAATCCTGTGAAGGAGGCTACCCACACTGTTTCTCAAGGTGCAGCCTATTCTGAGAAGATCTACCGAAAACATGGTAACCATTGAATCCGAAAAGAAAAGGGTCGAAAAAACTACAAGCAAAACAGATTTCACAGTATCCCCTACAATAAAAACAACAAGAATTCTCAGTTAAATCTAGAACGAAAATAAACCCAGAATCAATGAATTGTAATACCCAAAGAAAAAACCGAGATGGGAAGAGAATTTTTGGAGCCTTTCTCTACGTATTTTCCCACAGCTTTATTGAACCGCGACGAGCACCACGGAGGCGCAGTTCAAGAAAGCTGTGGAAAAGTATAAAGAGAGACATTCATAAGCATTCGGTGAAGTGAAGAAAAGTAGCGACTCGGAGAGACTTCGCCGATCGATCGATCGATCTCCTCCCGTGCATATACAAGCTAAAGAAAGAGGGGGAAGTTAAATGGAAAGAAGACGAGGGATGTAGGCTAGGGAGGGCAAGGGAAATATTTATAGACTAGGAAAAGGGGAGAAGGTTCGTGGAGGGAGTAAAACCGATCCCGAGAAGAATATCAGGCCTCTCTCACTCATATAAAAAGGTGAAGACTTTTCCCCCACTAGGAGTTTTAGGGTTTGTTAGTATTATATATCGTATGTCAAAGCAAGGGGGTTATATGATACTTTGGCGCTGTCTCACACTTCATTTGCAGGCACTCAGCTCAGGCATATGTTTATAAGCAACTTGTTAACTTCAATCCACGGCCTAATATATTCATGGTATCAAACAAATGTTTTATTTTCAGACACTCGTTTGATCATTTACTTTTAGGCATCCAATAAAACATGCATAAAGACAAATTAAATTAAAGAATGATACAAAAGGATCTAAACTTAATGGCCATTTTTTCAATAAATCTTATTTCAAGTACCTGTTAAGGGATTTAAGCAAGAATTTCATCATCTCATTTCCTTGTCGGTTTAAAAAAATAATTCATAGTGCAAGAGAGATAGATTAATGATCCACATATAATTTGGATTAACAGCTCAATGAGGCTAAAGGAAAGGGCCATGTAGCCATCAATAAGTCCATAATAAATAAATATACATATCCGACATCCATTGTTCCCATTAACGTGTAACAAATGCCCCATAAAGTGAAGGTACAAAACAAACGGCCATACAATTTAATAACTGACTCGACCCATTTTTTTGTTACAATTAGGTTGGATTTTTTTACAAATTTGATTGGAAAATTTGGGTTCAACTTCACCCAATTTAGAAATAAGCATCATGCATAATGCGAGAGAAATATTTTTAAAGGTATGAATGTTCAATTATATACTTATGGGTTCCATAAACAATGATGAAATTTTAAACAATATATTCTCTACAAATTATTTTAATTTTGTGTTTCATTAAAATCTTCTATTGAGATAATATTCGGGATCCTAAGCAAGAAAATGGTCCTAAGAATTACATTTGATTTCATTTAATGATTTATGATGGACTATAAACTTAAAATGTTTTTGTTAAGGAACTATAACATGGATAACCCCAATCCTAAAAGAAGACCCATGTCTATCATGATGCTTATTTCCTGATATTATATGACTCTATGTAAGCCTGGAAGCACCTAGAGAGAAGCATTCCTAAAGGAATTAGAAATGTATGTATAGAATCTCCGCTCAAGTGAGATTCCTAATCAGAATACGATCTTGCAACACTGACCCAAGCATAACTATAAAAGGATCAGGTACACACACACACACTCTTCGATATAAGCTCTTTTTATTTGATATATTCTCAAAAAGGTCCTAATACTAATATGAGCATCGGAGTGTCCATGCCGGACTTTGACATTTTCTCTATCTCGTAAAATTTTCATCTAGGATTCTTAGAGAGCAATTTGGGCACGACTCAAACATTGGTGCAATTTGTGGGAATATGAAAGTAAAAAAATAGGTATACGACAAAGATTGAGCACCCAGTAATAAAGTGAAAAAATGCAATGTAAACTAGTCATAGCTAGTTGATTGGGGGAATGGTTGAAGGAACTAAGAAATTAGGCTATGAAATTGGAGTGGTAAAGGCGAAAACCCACCTGAAAGGAGCCTAAAGAAACACTAATGAAACACTCTAACAGGTGATGAGAAAGGAAAGAAAGAGATGGAATTACTTAGGAAATACTTTGGCCAAAATAGGCAAAGGATTTCTTAACAACCATTGAAAAAGTTTTGAAAGGAAGGAGAGACTAAACCACAAAAGAGATGACAAAATGCTAGTTACAAACAAAGGGAAGAAAACATAGCCCAACCACCTTATATTGATAACATGGATCCAAAAACCATTTTTGGTTTCGCGAAAAGGCAGGATTCTAGAAACCAAAAGTCAATTTTGTCCTTTAGCATTAAAAATCTAGTACACATGGGTGAATGATGCTGTGAGAAAGTGCTGGAACATTATGTCAATTACAGAAAGGTTGATAGAAAAACTTTCCATTTTCAAAACTCAAAAAAGAAATATAAGGAAAATATCTACGAGTGGGAAAATATGTCAAGAACCCACCACAATGGGCCCACAAGGTGCAATTGAAATGATAGAGGAGAACACTATTAGGCTGGAACTACAACAACATAAAGGGAAGAATCATGGGATTATTAATGGACCTAGGTTAAAATGGAAGCGCAAAAGAAGTATCTTGGGATACACTCAATTGCCTTGTCTTACAGAGTGAATAGTCTATTGAAGTCTTGGCTTTTTCAAGCGAAGATAGAAGTCAAGTTTTTAATCCTACTGGAGAAGTTTGCATGGTACTAGAAGTGCCAAATTAGTCCAAAAGCATTCACACACTTCTAGATGCATTGATAGCATTTAAAAATGGAAGTGTTTATATACTTTTGGAAACATTGATAGCATCTTAAAACAAAAGCGATTGCATACTTTCAGAAGTGACAATATTGTCTAAAAATAGTTGCATTCACACACCTTTGGAAGTGTCAATAATATTTAGAAGCACCAACAATCTAAAGTGGAAGCATTCAAGTATGTTGTGAAGAAGTAGGCCTGGATAGAAAATAGGACAATGAAAGCTCTTTTGTAAGTATGGAAGTTTAAGTTCTTGACCTTTGGGATTGCAAGATGTTTGATGAATTTTAGAGTTCAATCACTTGCTTTTTCTTTTATTTTTCCAACTCTTGAAATGTCTCTATGCTTCTTTTTAAATAGATCTTCAAAAATCTTGATAGTTGGAAGAAGTAGGGCAAAAGTCGTGGCTTTGTAACATTCAAATTTTTAACCATTAGACATCGGCAAGCAATACCACAGGCGATTGGGTCATTCGACTGTGTGATAAGTGGTATGGCAAGCAGTATGTCCAAATGGCTGCGGTTGATCTTTTGCAAAAATTTCTGCACCATTCTTGTTGTCCCTCAGCAGGCAGTTGGGCCAAGCAGCTACAGTGCCAAGTGGCACGTATAGGCTGTAGGGGATTTGATAGGCAATATGCTTGGTTGCTTCTTTGGACATGGTTTCAGGCTTGGCTTTTGTGTTCAGAATTGGCAAGCGATATCGCAAGTGGCCGTGCCAAGTGGCTACGATCCTACACTATGAATTTTAAACTTTTGCCATTTTTGTCACTTTGTTTTTTCTTCATTTTAAATCAAAACATATTTATCAACATATGATTTACACAATTTGTAGAACTTGGATAGATAATATGAATCATGTTTTTGTAAAGAATGAATTCGTTCAAACTTTAAAACATATTTTCATTCTTTCATACATGAATGATAGTTTCATGAATCACATATATTTCTTCTTTATCAAATAATACAAACATATAAATGATCTAATAAATCACAATATGATATATCAAACTAAATGCATTATGCATCATGATAATTTCTTCATTTCTAAGATTTTAATATGCTTGCACTAATAATAATTCAGTGTGACATATATATATGAATGTGATCCATTATAGAGTGATATACAAGGATATGCAGTATGAATCATATTCTTAATCTTCATGCATGTACAAGATATCTTTATAAAACTTATTTTGCATACTATCTAAACATTGAAATAATAAGCAAGGTTGAACAAAATATAGATAAAGAAAATTTCTTCTTTACATTTAAACTCATGTCAAACAAGTGTATGTGCTTACATAAATAATGAACCAAATATATATATATATTAAGCATATTTATTTACATTTCAAGCTTTCTAAAGTGGAAGCATCATTAGCATAAAGCAAATTTAAATACAAATTTTGGTATTCATCAAAATCATATCCTTTGGATCAACAATCTTCCCCTTTTTGTTGATGACAAAACTTGAAGATTTGTGACATTTAAAGAATATCCTAATTATCCATCTTCAATTTCAAACTTCCCCTATCTAATTGGAATTTGTAGACTATGGAGTTTGACATTTATATGAAAGTTAGTCATGACATATATGATGTTATTTTTTCTTGAAATACAAGTCATGACAAAACTTGAAGACTTGCATATTATCTTCCTCAATACTTTTCCCTTTTTTTTGACCGACAGGTCTTTCTCACTTCTTCTCCCCCTTTATATCATTTTCTTTAATTCTTATCTTCCTCAATTCTTCTCTCCCTTTTCATCAGTAGTAAAAAGGTATATCATGTTGCAAGGGAGAAGGGGATTCTATGAATGGGGCATGTCTTCTCCTTTTTGTAAACTTCAAATCTTTTCTTCCTTTACTTTTTCTCTAAGCAATTCTTTCTCAAATGCTCAAGTACTTTTCTCCCTCAATGTTTAAAAGATAAAACATTCAAGCACAACCATGATCATGAAATAGAATGGATTTGCAACAATAGAAAAAACATATTAATGTCATGGGCAATAGTCAAACATTACATAACTTTTATTAAGAGACTTTAAACAACTGTTGAGCATTTATCAAAATCATAACAGATAAATATGGATTCATCTAAGTAAGTATTAATCATTTATTCATTAGAATCATATCATATAAACAAATATTTTGTACTGTGAAAATTAGATTTATATCATTTTAATATTGTTTCATAGATTTACAACAAATTACAGAAAAAATACATGATAAACCTTACTACATCATTCTCTCATATAATTCAAAGAACATACAAAGCATCTAAAATATTTTTAACAATAGTTTTGTTTTGCTAAAATGTTCAACTGAAATCTTTCTAAGAGGTATGAGGATCAACAGAATGCAAGGTGAAGTAGCTTCCCTCGAGTGGCAATGTAGGTAGAAGTGAGCTCTTCCATCGTAAAAGTGGATTCTGGATCAGTTGTGATGGTGGATGAAGTTGGATTGGCTCTAGGTGTAAACTGAGAAATCCCATAAAGTGAAAGAAAAATGTTTATCTTCTTTTCAATATTGTCTTATGCTTTCCTCAAATCACCTAGTTCATCTTTTAGCTCTTTTCTTAGCTCTCCTACCTCTTTCCTCATTTTCTTTACTTTTAAACATAGCAAAGCATATGCAGATGACCTTTGAATGGTGACTTTAGGTGAAGTCCTAGGAGGTAAGAACTATCTATCTGCAATGGAACTATCTATGTCAAATGTTTGTTCTCTTTCATCCATCCAGTTCTTCTTCTTCATGGGATGGTACTCCTTCTACTTCTTCTAGTTCTTCACTCTTATTATCTTTTTTCATTTCTCTCTCATTCTTTTCATTCATCTCTGCCGCATAGTCTGAAAACTTGATTCCCATTCTCTTCACCAATGTATCTCCTACCCAGTCTCTTTTGAGAGATGACATATGTAATCTAGATTCTCCATTCAAGGGAATATGGAAATGCACAAAATTTTGACTTAGCAACACCCTATATAGAACTATGTGATCTACTCTTTGTGGCAAGTACCCAAATGCAGTAAACATTAGTTTTAGTAGACTGACTTTTTGATAATTGTGTATCTTCCACAATACTTTGGCTTCATTTGCATTCACCTGCTCTGTTCCTCTAATCTTAAGTCTAAATATATTTTTTAATACTTTTCTTAGCATTCTAAGCTCAATGGTGAAATCCTTTGTCCTCATGTATTTGTGAATAGATGTGTAAATTGTGTATGTGGACAGATTATTGAAAATTTCTTCTTTCTTCAATTCATCTTCATCTTTTATAGTAGGCACACCTATAATCTATGTAAGGTGTTCTTAAGATGAAAACTCATGTGTTCCAAAGATTATTTCTACACCTTTCACCATTGATTAGTATAAGTTAGGTTTCCAGTTGAAATAAAATATAAGTACCAGCTCTCTATATGTAGGTGCTTCATACTTCATCAACTCAGTCCATCCTTGATAAATCAATATAGATCGGATATTAGATTTGCATTTATTAACGAAATTTAGATCTATCTTGTTTTGAACATAGACCAGTCTTTCAAGCATTAAGATATAAAATTTGAACTTTATGTCTTCACTGCTAAAATAATATGTAGGTAAATCTGTTGGTTCAAATTTGGCAATAAGAACCTTTCTTCCATCAACCTCAACTAGGTAAATCTGTTGGTTCAAATTTGGCAATAAGAACCTTTCCTCCATCAACCTCAGCTGGTAGAGTACTCAAATCAAACTTCTTTCCCCTTTCTTACTTTCTTTCTACATTTTCTTCTCCTTT